>JABUQX010086611.1:25000-46164 GCA_015478945.1 Trachelipus rathkii
TGGGGTCTATAATTGCAACACCAGTAATTGTGTCCTTTGACCGCACACACTACAATAATAATAATTGAGACTTAAAATATTAAATCCATAAAAATAAGCAATAATAATAATCATAATATAAAATAATAATAATAATAAATAATAATATAAAATAATATACAATGTAATGAATAATAATAATCAAAACAATAATAATAATAATAATAATAAAAATAATAATAATAATTAATAATAATAATAATAATAATAATAATATAATAATAATAATAATAATAATAATAATATATATAATAATCAAATATAATAACTAATAATAGTACAAAAACATTAAACATTATTAACAGTAATTAATATGGTAATATAATTACTAACAATAATAATAATATAATAATAAATAATAAAATAATATCATAATAATAATAATAATATAATATAGTAAGAATAATATAATAATAATAATATTAATAATAAATAATAATAAAAATAATAATATAATAAATAGTTAATAACAACCATCTACCAACCACTACCGTTGCTACAATACTACTAACACCTAATAATAATAATAATAATAATAATAATAAATAATAATAATAATAATAATATAATAATAATAATAATAATAATATATATTATATAATGAATAAATTATAGTATGTTAAAATTAGCCATTAACATTATTAAACAGTGATAATAAATAATAATTAATAATAATAATAAAATATAATAATAATAATATATAATTATAATAATATAATAATAATAATAATAATAATAATAATAATAATCATAATATAGTGATAATAAAAATAGTAATAATAATAATATAATAATAGTAATAATATAAAATAATAATTAATAAATATATAATACTAATAATAATAATAATATAATAAAATGATAATACTAATAATACTGATAATAACCACAATAACTACTACCACTACCACCACCCCGATACTACTTTAATAATAATATAATAGTAAATAATAATTAATAATATAATATAAATAATAAAATATAATAATAATAAATAATAATAATAATAATAATAATAATAATAATAATAATGATATAATATAATAATTTGTAATAATTAAAATCAGTAACTAATAGTATCCATATAATGTTAATAATAATAAAAATCTATTTAAAATTATATAATAAATAAAATAATAAATAATAATAATAATAAAATAATAATAATAATAATAATAATCATTATATAATTATAATAATATAATTAAAAATAATAATAATATATAATATAATAATAATAATAATAATAATAATAATAATAATAATAATAATAATAATATAAAATAATAATAATAATATAAAATAATGATAGTAATTATAACCTTATAATAACGATAATAATGAATATAGGTTTACAATAATACCATAATAATTATATATAATTAATAATAATAATAATACTAATAATATATAATAATATAATATAATATAATAATAATAATATACATATATATTTATTAATAATAAATAAAAAAATAAAAAAAAAAATTTTTTTACAAAAAGAAAATTAAAAAATAAAAAAATTACAAAATCCAAAAGCCTCAATTACAACCACTCATAATTATTACAACTGTAAAAAAATAATACTAAAATAACAATAAAATATATTATAATTTTAATAATATTAACAATAATAATAATAATAATAATAATATAAAATATAATAAAAATAATTTTTAATTTTTAGAATATAAAATAAAATAAATATAATAATAAAAATAATAACAATAATACTAATAATAATAATACATAATAATAATAAATAATAATAATAATAATAATAATAATAATAATAATAATAATAATAATAATAATAATAATAATAATAATAATAATAATAATAATAATAATAATAATAATAATAATAATGTGTACAAGGTAGCTTTTTTTAGATAGGTTGAATGGTTGAGTTAGTTATTTTTTAAAATTTTATTTTTATAATACGTTTTTAATTTTTTTAGCAAAAGATGGTAGAGTTTTCCGTTTTGATGTCTTGTGCATTGAGTTGTAAAGTTTAGCTGCTTTGTAGCTGACGTTTTGAGTGGCTTTTTTTAGTCTACAGAAGGGAGGTTTTATGTAAGTATTATTTTTTAGATTTATTTGATTTGCTTCGCGCCTTGCTTGGTTTAAATGAAAATTTGTTAGCAAGAATTCACATGCATTATTATGGATAATTTTATGTATCTCTTTCAGGAGTGATATATTTAGCAAGTCTTTAAACTGCAATATCTTTAGGTTTTTGAATAATGGTTGTGTATGGCTGTTAAAGTCTCTTGTATTGCTAATGAGGCGAATAAATCGCTTTTGGATTACAGTTACAGGGTGGATTACCGAGTTACTTGTGGTACCGTAGATAGGAAGACAGTAAAGTAAGTGGGGGTGTATTAGTGCATAGTATATTTTCTTAAGAATGGAAAGAGGTACAATATTTTTAATTTTATTAGCATATACATGTATCTCGACAGTCTGCTAACTGGTTGTTAATATGATCTTTAAACGTCAGCTTTTCATCGATTGTTATTCTGAGTATTTTAGCGTTTGAAGCCTATGCAATTCCATTTTATTAATTTTAATATTTAAATCGTTAATTTGTTTGTTGCTAAAAATAATGTAAGATGTTTTACTTAAATTTAAAGATAGCTTATTAGCATCTATCCATTTCATTATTTTTGTTAATGTGTCAACTCCTTTACGAGATAGATAAATATAATTGTTAAAATATTAATGTATTTATTTATTTAAAGTAAATATCTTCAAGAAAATCAAATTATTTTCTGAAATCTTCTTTTCAAAATTTATTTATTTAATTGAATTTAATATATATATATATATATATATATATATAATATATAATATATTATATATTATATATATATAAATATATGTATTTATATGTTAGTATATAGATAATATATTATATATATATATATATATATATACATATTTGTGTTATATATATATATATATATTATATATTAACATATATCTTTCTTCTAGTTAATCGATTATTTCTAAAAATTTCTTTCTAAAATATTTATTTAATTAATTAATTAAATGTATTCCTGTTTTATAATTAAAAATTATTAATTAATTGAATTATATTTAATTTTCATCTAAGTTTTAATTCAAGTGTTTTTTGACTTGGCAATTTCTAAATTTAGCTAAACGGCCCGGCCCCGCCCGCCCCGGCCCCGGCCTCAGCAAAAATTCCCGAACCTGGTCGGTGCCCTAATGATAAATTACGTTCGTTTTTTTGCATAAACTTTTTCATGATCAAGTCTTTATTATACAATTAATCTGATTGCTAATTTCATAAAATTGTGGACTATTTTTTATGAGTTCATTTAACTAATTTCGTGACCATTTATGCATGGATCACAAAATTCATATGGCAAGTAAATTGGCAAGATGGTTTTATTTAAGCATTTCCGCTGAAATTTTTATTTTCCATTATTATTATTATTATATTATATTATTTATTATTATTTAATTATTATTATTATTATTAATTATTATTATTAATTATTATTATTAATATTATTATTATTTATTATTAATTATTAATTATTAATTATTAATTATTATTATTAATTATTATTCAAGATTTTTTTCCAATTCCTAAAAACCTTCTAGCATTTTTCGTTAATTTTTCTTATAGGACAATTCTTGATAAAACAAAATTTATCGCCTACTTCAACCAATCAGAGCTTCGTCCACTCAACCGTGTTGGATATTTTTCAGAGGGTACGACTTTAATTTTAAAAACTACAACCACAATATAAATTATAAATAATACAATTATTGCATATTTTGTGAAATAGACCGATTAAAACTTATATTTTAAACTCCATACTACAATGAAAGAGCAAATGTGAACAGTTTTATAATTTAGATGGTTGTCTTTTTTTTTCTTTCTTTCTTCTAAGTAAAAATGTTAAGGTAATTGGACATTTTCGTTATAGTTTGTAATTAAATGTATAGTCGGGGAAACATACTGAAATAAAACGGTCCCCATGGAAAGTTAATGAAGGGAAGGTACCAGTGGTGTCATTTTATCTGAAAAATTATGTATTTCGGTAATTTTCATGGCGACACCCTCACAGGTGTTGCGTATGTCTGTGGTGACGTCATCCAAGATGGCCGCCATTGCAATATAAACAAACTACCTTAATCTTGATCGCTATCTAACCGATTTTCAATTTTTTAACTTTGTTATACAGGTATTGCTCGAAAAAAGAAACATCATAGATCCAGAAAAACTTGAGAAAATTGCAGTTATGAGATTTTAAATTATCGTTACAAAAATAAAGAAGGGAAAGACTGTCATCAGTGTGGATCAGATAGCACAAATTGAAAGAGAAATAGATGAATATGTGAAAGCAATAGATGATAGAGAAAACGAAGAAGAACAGTGCGCCGCAGAGAGGTGGATTTGGACCTCGGAGAAAAATGAATATTTAATCATTGCCATATAAACAAACTGCCTTATCTCGGTCGCTATCTAACCGATTTTAATTTTTTTTAGCTTGTTGGAAAGGTATTGTTAAGAGCTAAAAATAACGTCCTTGGCAAGTATTGCAAAAAACCAATATTTTGATTACTACTTGGATTTAAGGTAAAAAGGTATATAATTTTTTTTTTTTCAAAATGACTTTAATTACATTATAAGAAAATATGCTCTACATTGCATTACTTACATTACTTTAGAAATGATGTTTTAGCAAATTCAAGTATTATATGCACATAAATATACAATAGGAAGATTATAAATTGGCTTCATCAGCTTCATCACTATCTCCGTCGGTGTAATCAGGTGGATACAAATTATCACAAGTTGAGTTGTCGGCATTGCAACTACACATTTCTGTGCAAGGCAGATTGTTTGCTAAACATTTGCAAGGTGGTGAACATCGGTTCTTCACACATGAACATTTAATCAGTTTCAGAAGGGACTCCGGGGCACATGGTTCTTCACACATAACAGGGGTAAGCACTCCCTCTTTCACACACCAACCGTGTCCAACTGGATTAGGGATGACCGGATTTGGTTCATCATCTTTTGACCACACAAGTGCTTGAAAGTTAGCTCTCTTAAGTGCAGGTATAAGGGAGCCCCTAGTGGGAGGTAACTTATCTCCAAGGGCTTGCTTGGCCGTGAACATTGACCACCGTAATTCTGCAAGTGATGTTGTTGAGGTGTGTGCCTGATAAACCCGGCAAATAAATGCTTCCAGCTGATACACAATATCATCAGGTACTGAGTCACTGGTACCAAGCTTCTGCAAGGCAATAAGTTCTTCTTCACTCGCTGAAATAAATGATTTCCAATATGATAACTTTCCCTTCCCAAACAAACTTCCGGTGGAGTCACAACCTGATAATGCGTGAAATCCGGGCAATGCTGAAGCTTTTAGTGCTCCGAGTGATACAAATATGTTTTGTACTGATATTGCCTCGCCTGATGTTGGCACAAAGAATGTGTGTTCCGGAAGTCTTGGATAGCGTCTCACTAGCAAAACTAAAATATATGTGTCTTGTGCAAACACTAGTAGTGTATCTGCACCTCTTTCTTTGGCGTTAAGTAATATGTAGTAAGATTTTTTGTGTAGGTTCTATTTGTACCTTTGTCTTTGGTGCTAAGGGCATGTAAGATTTTTGTGTCAAAACAGTATTAGTTGGCAAATCATCGGCTCCTTATGTGGTGTGTCCATCACCGCCGTGAAATATGATGAAGTGCCTGCTCGTGAGAAATGAGCCAGACGATTTCGTGCGGGTCCGGTTATTTACGTTGGATTATTTTATGGTCGACATTGTTTTGTTATTGACTATTAGGTTTATGAGTAATCTTCAAATATATTTATTAAAGTGCAGGGTGTACTGGGTAGATGGATAGTTTTAGAAATATTTTGAAATAAAAGAATGTAAGGAATTGGGTATATAAAAAGATTAGGGGAGATATCTCAAAAAGGGTGGTCAAAATTTTTGGTAGCTGGAGAAGGGTTCGAACAGTACACCTTATTTTGTATATTTCTTTATGTTTTTATGTATGATTATTTGACATTTTTAATTCACTTTGGGTGACGTGAATGTTTCAAGGGATTTATGATTATGGGCTAGTATTTATGTATAATTTAAAATGTTAAAATTTATTAAAATATAAAAATTTGAATCTTTTTTACGTTAAAAGAGGAAGTTGTAGAACTGATGGTACTCGATTTTTACACTCCCTCCAGATTGGTGGTGCCTCGGATTCACCTCCTCTAGAGGTCAGGTTCTTGAAGTGAGCCTTGTATTATAGAACTTTTTAATATAACTTCTTATTATTTAGAAGGTACATTGATTTATTTTTTTTGCGTTGTGCTTAGTTACCAGTCTTTATACTTGGGGTGTGCCTTGAGGGATGCTTCATGTTGAAAATTATTTTTTTCCTTAAAAAACGTTGGCATGTAGTTGGGTGGAATTAGTTGTTGGATTGACAGATTCTTATTGATATTAATTTACTTATTAAACTTTTCACTGATTAATAATTATTATTATTATATTATATATTTATTTATATAGGTTGTATATTGATTATGTATATATTAGGTATATTATGATGATATAGTATATATAGTGGAGGGGTATTTGTATGGTTTAGTATGATTGTATATATAGTATTCAGCTATTATGTATTTAGTGATAGGGTATTTTATATAGCATCAGGCGGTTCTGGGTGACTGGTACCACTTTAGGTCATTTATTTACTTGTGTTCTCTCCGACTTTCCCCTAATTGCACTTTTGTTGATTTTTTTTTTTATAAATTACAGAGTGCCATATGTATGGTAATAAGTCACACAAAAAATCATGAAATGTATATTGCTAAATAATATGATTTAGTTCTTATTTTAAAGGTTTTAAATAAAGGCTTCATTGGTTAGCTGGACTTTAAGAGGGGTGAAATTTGCGTTACCATCCTAATTTGAGGTGAAATTTTTCGACGATTTCTGTTTAAATTTTTGCATGGTTACATATGATTAATTCAATTTGTAATTTGTAATTTTTTTTTACTTAATATTGCAATTTATTATTTTTTATCAATATTAATAATTTGGTAATAAGTAATAATAGATTGACTAAGATGGAGTTATTTTGATATTAATATTAGAGATATTATAATTTAAGTGTGGTCTTTTCGATTCTTACGCCCTCTCCGCTTCTATAAACTTTTGTACTATCTTTTTTGTGGTATTTCTATATTTTTTTATATCAATATTGTTTCATTTTTTATTCTTGGAGTTTTTAATTTAATGGAGTGGGAGAGTATGTTATTGTTATTTTTATAATTAGATTTATAGTTTCCGTTAAGTGAAAATATGTGTGTCAATTTAATATATAGCTGTAAATTTATTAGATCGCAGTATACAAGTGTTTGGTGCCGCTTTCACCCATCATCCATATTTTGTACGTGCAGGGGTGAATCGGTACGCTATAGTTTTAGGTCGCCTGCTGACTTTTCAGCCACGTAATCAATGTTGTCGGAATCATGAAGTTTATACTTTTGCTGCAGGTGTTAGTGAAGGCGGTGAAATATTACTGGCGATGTTTGTTTTACACTGATATAATGTATTAATTTAATTTCTTCTTATTTCTTCACACCAAAGTAGTTGATGAGTTTCTTGTTATATAATTTATACGGGTGCAATTTGTGGTTTTCAATCAGTGGAAATTTTATTGAAGGGCATTTTGTATGTATTTAGAAAATTTAGAACATTTGGAAAATATATTAGGAAAAAGTGTGGAGGTGTAATTATAATTTCTATAATTAGAAATCTGCAAAAGTGATCACTTTGATGGGAGCTATTGATAGACGTTAGTCGAGATATTTTTTTGGTTGTTTAATTTTTTGTTGATTTTGTTAGATGGTTGTAACGAAGTAGCCCTGCTTGATAGAAATTGAGGCCGGTCCTCGTTGTCCATCTGCGTCGCTCTGGCCTATATATAGATTAGTCGCTGTGCGTGCGGTCGGTGACTTGGGGTCGCCATCTTTTGTGAGGTATTATGGATTTCGTTTCCGCGAACTCTGCCCCTTAATTGCAGTCTTTTTGAGAATGATTTCTGTTGTTTGTTTTTGTAGTAGTTCACACGGCCTTATGTCGGGTGGCATAATTGCTACATATCTAAATAAAATAAATAATGTGAATTCTAATTTAAGTATAAAGTTGTTATTAGAGTTTGAATTATATCGCGCGGAGTTTCTTAGCCGACTGTTGGAGTTGGGTGAAGCGGACACAGCATTGAGGTGTGTAACTCGGGACATTGCGTGTTTGAATTATTTCGTCTTTACGTAATAATTTTCATATTTTATTGATTTTAGATTTTTTACTTAATAATATATTGATGATTATTTTATTCGATATTATAATATTTCGTTAATATAGTATATAATGAATGGTCAATAATTGATATAGATCAAGATACGAAATGATAGAATTTAAGTGTGGTCGTTATTGTTCACCCTCTCTCAGCCCAAAATATTATTGAAACACGTTTTTGTTGAATCGTTTTGTTTCTTCTTATTATAATTAATTTCATTTTTTTAAAAGAAGAATTGTTCTGACTTTCAGGAGGACACTGACTTTTTATCTTTATATGGTTAGGAGTAACTTCTATAGCTATAATAAAAAGGTTCATTAATATATGATTGTAAAGAAGTAACGATAAACATATGTTGTTGGTTGCCGAGCACACCCTCATCAACTTATTTTTAACGGCAGGGGTGAATCGGCTCAAGTTGAGTGCCCCGTTGTTTTTGTCCACTAAATAGCTGCTTGGATCAACAATTTACTTTGCCAGTTTAAAGCTAACATACTCGGGTGTATCCACTGAAAAAATAATTTAAAATTAGGGACTTCCAATTTTTCATTTTTTATAATGTTTAAGAAAAAAACTCACTATTTTTCAATAAGTGAAGTTCCTTATTGAAGGAAATTGTGTGGTAAGCCCTTAATTTTCTAACTATATTTAAAACAATAATAAAACTTTCTTAGAATTAATTATTTTCTAGTATAATTAAACTTTGTAAAGTCCTTGAGAGTGGAGTATTAACATTTAGGAAAATCTTTTTTTTTTATTTTTATTTTTTTATTTATTTTTAAGAGGTTGGACCGAATCGAGCTTCCCTCCTAAGAGAGGTGGCCTGGTTTCACATCTTAGTCGTGCTCCGGATCTTCATATATATTTATAATATTATTTACTTATATTATTATTATTACTATTATTCGTTTTATTAATAGTATTATATATTTTATATTTTATAATATTATTACTAGTTATGTTAGTATATATATATTTATATTTTATTATGTACTTTTATTCATTTGATTATTTTATTATTTTATTATACTTTATCTTTTATAATTATATTATATTGTTTTTATTAATTATTAGTGTGTTGGAGAGTGGAAGATACTTCAGTTTACTGAAGTAACCGCAATGCAATTTATTTCGTGTGTATTTCCCTCTCTGCTATGGTGGGAGCACTTGGGTTTTGGATTTAGAAGAATAAGGAATCTTTTAGTTAGTGGGAAAGTATACTTTTTGAGGTTTAAGAGTCGACTTGCTTGGTTGAGTTTTATTGGGGTCTATCATCATATTTTGGTCGTGGTAGGTGTGTTAGAATTTTTTTTTTTTTTGTTTTGAAGTGATTTTTGGTTGCTTGGAAAATAAAAACATGTTTTTTTTTTTAAAACAATTTTGGTGTTTTTTTTGTTCTTTGTTTTATATTATTGACCTGCCGAGTTTTTCTATGTATACGTGAGGGTATTATTTAATGTAAGATGTTTTTAAATGTATACAGTAGTCACTTCAATATACCTCGTTCGTAGGTCCTATGTCAATATTTAACTATTATATTATTTGAGATTGTGTACATATATATGTATATTGATAATAATTAATAAATAAGTAAAGGTAGATTTATTATATTTATTTTATGGTCCATAATTTTGTCGTTGACTTTAAATATAGAAGATATTATTATTATATTTATATTTGTTATGTGATATATTATTTTAGTTTCTTATTATATTTAGGGTATTTGGTTTTTTGTTTATTTTTATATGGGTATTAGTTAGGTTTTATGTATAGGGTATAGTTTGGAGTTTTTGTATGTATATTATTGTAAAGTCCTGTATTATGTAGGATATCTGTTGTTATTATTTAGTATTAGGAAGTATAACGTATTTGTAATATTTTTATATTCTTTACTCCTAATAAATGAAATAGATTAAATTATTTTTTCTTTTAAAAGTTATGTAATCTTTGTCATCTACACAGCAAGACCAACTTCAAAAGTAATTTAATAAAAACAATTTTGATATTGTTATTGTAAAGTGTTTGAATTAATAAAAAACCTGTGTTTCTCTATTCGTGATTTGTTATTCAATGGCAATACATTTTTCGCCTAATAAGATATTTTTTTGAAAAAATTTTCAATTTACAGTAATCTTTTGGAAAAATTGTGTTAATGAAATGATAAACAGAAAATTTAAAAGTGTGTATTTATTTTTTTTTTTTGGTTTATTGATGAAATACTGATTGTTAGGAGCCATAGAAGATGATGAAATATCTCAAGTGCAATATTGTCATCTTATAAAAGCCCTCTGAAATCTTCTCACTCTCTTGACCGATTGATATCAATTAAAAAACAATGTGCAGTGGGGGGTATGTAAATATTTGTATCAAAATTTTCGTTTGATGAGGTCATATTTAATATATATATATATATTTTCTTTTTATTTTGTATAATTTTTTCATAAATATCACCAGTTATTTTTTGTATATATATTTTTGAAGTTTAATAATTAATTGTTGCTCTCTTATATATTATTATTTTAGTATAATATATATATATTGTTGCTTCTTAGTTTTGGATTATTTTTAATTATATACAACCGAATATTATTATTATAATTAGTAAATTTTTTTATTATTAATATTAGCATTATTTACTATTACTTATAAAATTTAGTTAATATTTTAATCTTTTTATTTACTTACTTATTTATTAACCTTATTATCCTTATTATAAATTGGCTAGTGCATAATATCTTTTTTATCTTTTTGTCTCTTAATTTATGTGCTTGAAATTTATATCTCTGTATAAGGTGCTGGTTGAGACGATAAGGGATTATTAGTATTCTATTGATGACCTCATATTAATATAATATGGAAGATTTTTTTTTTCCTTTTCATTATTACGCAATATTAAATATATATTATATAGATAGAATATATATAAGGGAAATTTGTTTATTCTTAATTTATTATTTATTGTATTTTATTTTATTCATTTCATTTACTTATTTATCTTAGTTATTTTTTATTTCTTTATTTAAGTTTATTTAATTTTTTTAATTAATTTTAATAATTTTTCTGTGAATAGTGAAAGGGTTGGGTATGAATTTTATGTATACTTTTCTATTTGTCAAGTGAGTTTACATAACTGGGGTTCTGGAAATGATGATTGGTGCAGTCACCTGGTTTTGAACATGAGACAGCTTATTTGCTTGGTACTTTTTAGGTCCTTTTCTATCTTCTCAGGTCCCTGGTGCAATGGCGTGCTGGGTTTCACTCTTCTTTTCATGAGGTTGTAAGTTTTGTGGGTTTTTAATAAGCAGGTGTAATTGTTCTTCGGTTCTGCTCCTATTTTTCGTTTCGCTTGTTCTCTCAATGTCGGTATAGGTCAATTTATTAATTTATGTTTTTCGGTTCTGGGCTTCCGCTTGTGAGAGGGAGTAGTGGATCATTGTGGGCCGCTCTAATGGGCGCTATGGGGTAGTATGAGTTGTATTTGCAAGTTCTATTGTCGGATGTTAATTGATCGTGCGCTCATCGGGCGGGTTTTGTGGTTTTTCTTTGGTGCGATGGTTTTTTCTTTCGCGTGTAAGGTGTTAACCCATTGGATATTTCTAATTTGTAGCTTCACTTGGGGTGTCATATTTGATTCATGTTCCGTAATATTGATGCTAGGTTATGGGTCCATGATTCTTTAAAAATACTGGAAGTCCCTTGTAGAGTGTATTGTTGAAAATTCGGTTTGAAACACCTGTTACACGCTTTGTGCGACTTGTTCCTTACTCGGGTCTTTGGTAAGATTAGGTTTATGTATTCTGACTATTTACTTTTTGTTTTTCCGGGTTTGCGTGTTTTTTGTCGATGTAAAATGGTCCAATTTCTGATGGATGCATTGAGTCGTTTTTATAAGTTAGCCAGCGGAGCTTGCTAATCTTCTGTTTTCTGTTTTTTGACTTGATCTGGGAGTGGGGGTTGGAGATCGCATGTAAAGATAACGGCATTGGGGTCATCTTCTTTCGTCTGGTATATGGAAGCTTTGTGTGTTTGGACGTTTGGATGGCCGATTTATGTCCTTACGTTTTATTTGTTCTTTTTATTTTTTGTCTTTCATTTATTATGCTTCAGTTACTTTTTCTCTTTCTCTTTTTTTATTTTTTGATCTTAGTGTTTTCTCTACATATGGGTCAATTTGATGCCAGCAGGGTAGCCCGGAAGAAAAAGATCTCATATCTTTCTTGTACCTATAGTTGTGTGAAACTTAATTGTTCGTCTTTGTTTAACATTTCGTATTTTTGACTATGTTGATGGGGTTATATGGGGTATTGTTGAGATATTGTTTGTAAAATTATTGATGTCCACTTTGTCTTTAATTGTTTTTTGGGCCCTTCCTGAACTATTCGCGGCCTTTTGCTCTGACTTTTTAGCTCATAAGTTTCAGGATCGAGCCATCTTAGATGAAAGGTTTTATTCTGGTGATTATGCTTCTTTGTTGTCATTATTTATATATCTATTAGGGTCCGAGCTTTTTATTTTCTGGCCATGTATTTGTTTGGGCGGGGTTTTATGGTGGTGGGGGGAGGAATTGGATTCATTTTGGGGTAAGGCGAGCGGATGGGTGGGTCGGCTCTGAAGTTGGAACTTTCTATGAGAGTGTGGTGTGGGCGTGCGTTTCTAACTTTTTGTGTTTAGATGGTTTGGTTTCGTTTTCTTGCGGTGTTAGGACATTTTCTTTTCCTCTCAGTTTGGGTTGTGGTTATGATATTATAACTTTTATCTCCAACGTGTTTCGTTAGTCTGCTTGCTTTGCATGAATGGGCTTCTGTTGGGTTCTTTTGTCCTATCTTTAGTCTTGGTCTTGTAGTATGGCGGGGTTGGATCCCACATACTTCAGGTAAGTCATTGTAATGGAAATGTAGAGAATGGATCTTTGATATTTGCGATTTTCTTTTTGGGCGTGCTGACATTGTTGGCGCTTGGTTTTAACGGTTGTGGGGTACATTTCTTTTGGATTCACGCGGTTGTATGGCATTAGCGCAGCATGTTTTTCTCTTTGTTGGGGGGTGTGTGGGGGGTGGGATCAGTGGTGGTGGCCGTTTTTTGTTGGGCGTTTGGAGAAGGCTAGGTGTAAATAGGCCAATCTCGCCTAATTAATGCTATTGACCGGTCTGTCTAGCTGGTTGCGTGGTGGTGAGTTACAGACAAGTGGGTTTTTGGCGTTATATTCTCTTTTTGGTTCATTATTTTCATATTTTTTTTTTATTTTGTTTTCTTCATCTCCTATTGTTTGGACAAAGTCGGCCTTTGATTTTTCGTATTCTGGTTCTGGTTCTCCCAAATCCGGTGGAATTTGGTAAGCTAATTCAAATAATCAAGCGTTGAATATTTACCTTTCTTTTTCTGTTGCGTGTCTTGCAGTTTTGCTTGCTTTGCGGTGTTGGGTGCCTTTATTTTCAGTAAATATCACGACACTGTAATATTATTGATGGGCGTTCGTGATGGCTGTTGGGGGATTACATGTCCGGGGAGGCATATTGCTACTTTGAGACTGTTTTCATACTCTTTTTGCTTGTTTTTATTTGGCTTAGTACTTATCTTTTTCGAGTTACGTAAGAACAACGAGATAACGCCGAGTACTTGGTTTTTTTGAGCTGAGTAGTGTCGACCTCTTGGACTACCAATTCTGTTTTTGTCGTCATTGAGGCTCGAGTTCTTAGCAGGGGGGGTGCGGAAGTTTAGAGGTTAGAAGCAATTTCTACATTCAGCGTGGGGTGGTTGTCAGCAGGGCCTTATGGGGGGTTGCCTTGTGATAGGAATAATTATTTGTTATGCAGAACCAGCAGCAGTGTGGCTCCGTATAGAGTAGAGGCTAGCATAGAACCAGCAGTTTTAGCCTTTATTCGATATTGTGTTAATTGGTTGTTCGATCGCGTGGGTGTGTATGGTGGTGCGATAAATTGTTTATTCCCGGTCTTTTTTTAGGTTGGATTGTTTCTAGGTTAATGGTATCATATGTTCTTCGATCTCAAATTCATCATCACTGGAATTCGATTGTATTAGTGGAAGGCCTGGATGTCATTTGGACTGTTTGCGAAGGAGTCTATAATTTCATT
This sequence comes from Trachelipus rathkii, assembly GCA_015478945.1. Taxonomy (NCBI): domain Eukaryota; kingdom Metazoa; phylum Arthropoda; class Malacostraca; order Isopoda; family Trachelipodidae; genus Trachelipus; species Trachelipus rathkii. Next base: position 39,488 of record JABUQX010086611.1, read on the forward strand.
TCTTCTTGCGAGCGAGGGTTTTGGTTTTAGGGTTTTTTTTTTCTGGTTTTTGTGTTGAGTTTTGGTTGTTTGGTTGGGGCTTTTGTTTTTGGGGGTTTTTTGTTTATTGGGGTAGCTGGGTGGTTTTGTTTTTTGTTTAATTTATTCTCAGAAAGTTCTCTTTTTTTTGGGTTGACTATAGATTAGTTTAGGGGCATTTGGACTATGAGTTATTTCTCTGATCTTTTTTCTGGTTCATTCTTAGTATTATTAGTAGAGGTTCTTTTGGTTGGGTATCGTTCGGGCTGGTCAATGTCGGGGTGTGTGTGCTTATCGTTTTTAAATTGATGCCTTGCAAATTCTATCGTTCGTCTCTATCTTGCGCCTTCCTGGTTCACGCTTATTCAGGTAAATTGTTAAGTTTTCTGTCTTTCTTCTGCCATATTATCTTTTCAGTGAGACGGATCGAGTTGTTGGTTTTTGAATTATGATGTTGGTAATTTCATTTGTATGAAAGTCTCGGTTTGTTTTCTGGCTTTATTTTGGGTTTTGTATTTTGAAAAATTTTTTTTATTTATTTGGGATTATTTATTTTATTTTATTTATATTTATTTTTAGATTTAGGTGTATTATTATATTATTATATTTTTATTATTTTAATTTTATTATTAGTTATTATGATGTGTATATGGATGTATTTTTTATTATTTCTGGTTATTTTTTAGGCGTTTTATTTTTAATCGTAGGAATAGTGATCTCTTTTCGGCATGGGGTGGTTGCTTAATAATGGGTCCTGTGTGTAAGTGTTATCAGGGGGAAATAGTTTAGTGGTATTTAGTATTTTATGTATATTATTATTAGTATTTATTTCTATCTTTAAAAAATCTATTTTTTCTTTGGTCATCAAGTAATGTAAGATAAGATTATAACAATTAAAAAATATAGTATATATGCTTTTTTTTTATATTATACTTTATATTTTTGTTTTTGTTTCTGTTTTTTTTTTTATTTTTTTTATAGTATAATTTATATATTTATTCGTCCGTTTTTGGTGTTTATTATTATTTTTTGGTATTAATGTAACTTTTTTGTTTTTATTTTAGTATTATATAGACTCCCTAAAATAGTTGAAGTTTAAGAAGAATCGCTTACAATTTTGATCAATGTTTCAAATATTTTTTTTGAATTATGTAGATTATGCCGGTTCACCTTCACCACTATCACTGGACATTTATTACTAGAAATGTTTCTTTTTTGTTTTAATCAGACCTACATTTCTGAATTTCGACATGTACGATCTGTGTATATGGGTTTTCAAACGGACTTTATTTGTCTATTTAACATAAAATAATTCTTTAAAATACCTAATTGGGTTTTTTCTATTGGACAGCACCTTTTTGAGAAATATCCGTTCCTATCTTGCTATTCAGGTCCAGACATTCCTATTCTTGGATAGTGTATCTGAGAAACTATGCAAAGGTGGTATGTCAGAATTATATATTTCATTATAGAATGCACATGAGTCAAGTAAGAGGTGCTGGTGTAATTTATTATTCCTTTTTCTCAGTTCAGGTGTGTCTATTGGGGTTTAGAGCCACAAATTTTCGGTGGGTTTTCCTTTGGGTGCTGTTTAAAACTTTTTCTTTGCGATGGCGTGCTTGGGTTGTTGGTTAGTGTAGTTATTTAGGGAGGGAAGGTTATTGGTAGATTATTATTACTTATATGGGATTGAAAATTCTTAAAAAGTATAATTTTATATTTTTATGATTTTAAGTTTTGGTTATGGAGCTTTGTTTTGTTAGTTTGGAGTTTCTAAAAGTGTTATTTTTTATGAGTGGGAATTGGGTTGATAGGTTTATTTAGGTATTCATTTTGTGTCTATTATTAATTTTGGTGGGTTAAGGGTGATTGCTATGTAGGTATCCGATTCAGTCAATTGTTCTTGGGGTGTTGTAGAGATTTTGCTGGTTTTTTGATTATGCTATTGTAGAGGTGGGTTCATCTGTTTGTCTAATGGGTTCAATTTATGTATGGTTTTAGTGGTTGCTTGTTTTTGGGGTCTTCGATGTAATTTTTTGTGGCGTCTATTGTGATATTTTATTTAGGTTGTTCATGTTTGGTAATGGTTCATTCTTGTGTGTTCGGTACATTTGTCTTAATTGTGTTAGAAGTCTTATTGTTGTGTTCCTTCCGATGTAGTGCTAGTTCGGTTGGAGTTACAAGTGAAGTGCAAGTGGGATTTGTATAGAACATTTCATTGTGGTGTTGTATGTGTTCGATTGAGTTGGTGTTGAGGGCCGTAACATAACTGGGATATCTCGTAGATAGCTCGTGGGTGGGTCGCCTGGAAGATGTTAAATTTCCAAGAACAAGAACAATAATAATATAAATCTACAATACCCTTTCTCTACCATAGAACAATCTTTGGTATTTTGTCGTCGTTACTGTTATTGTTGATGTTGGCATTATTGGTTTATTTAAGAAAAATATTAACCAATTTGTGCAAAGTGATACCTTCTATTTTATCAGGTGGGAATGCCATCCACTAACATGAGTGGAGACACCACGCAAGGTCATCCGTCGTACCTGTGCAGACCCCTCTCAACCACATATACTAAGGGCGAACCGTTGATACCTTCTACGGGATTGCGAAATATTTCGCAATTTTCATTGATTAATAAGAAACGCAGCAACCGTTACTTTCTACTATGAAACCAATTGAGACTTTAGAATTTATATTTGCCTAACCGCATTAATGCCCACTGAGGTCTATGTTAGACACCAAAAACCATCGAACGTATAAAATTATATACAAAAAATAGCATATACTTTTTATGTTTTTTCCGTAGTTGGTAACGCCATGGTTTTACTTCTAAGGATAGTTCTTCTACGCGATATATTTGGCAACATTTTTTCTCAAAAATTGTTTTAAATACTGTCATTTTTAGCATGAAGTGAATTCTTCACGTCAGTAATACAATTTATTGATGAAGTTGAGTGTTGACAAGGGTCGACTTGTAAGTGTTTTTTGGAGTGTTGATTAGTGTTTGGCTGTTATCTTTATTTATCATTATATTTATTTATGATAGTTGTGCTAGTTATAATAATGAAGATTAGTGAAAACGAAAATTTTCAATAGTTGAACTAAATTTATATTGGGTGTTATTCTTATTTACCGCGTGTTTATTTAGACACAGTGGGCAGTAACGTTAACAAAAATTTAGAATTTTTTTTTCGTATTATGACTTGCAGGAAACTTTCGATTTCATGCTTTACTTGGCTATTTGTAGGGAAATAGTATCTCCCCTAAAATAGTAATATATATATTATTATATTATATATATATATTATATATGATATATATATATATGATATATATATATATATATATATACTATATATACTATGTATAATTATATTTATATAGTATAATATTATATTATTTAATATATTGCTATCTTAATATATATTATATATTATATTTCATTTTCTAGGTATATAATACTTACATATAGTATGTATGTAGTATATTAGATATTATTCATACTATTTGTAGGTATATAAGTAGTAAGGTTACTATAATGTATAGTTTCAGCTATATATTAATTATCGAGTATGTATATATATAGTATTATATTGTATATTTTTATAATTATATAGTATAGTTTCTCAGCCCGTTTGTACTATTCCTAATAAACTATATCATCAATGTTCGAATCCCAGCAGAGTGAAATTTCTTAAATATTTTTAGAAAATGATGAGGAAGCCTGAAAAATTGGTTTAAGTAATGCAGACTTGAATGCCCTGGTCAGATGCTGTTTGAATGTTGTTCTCGCATCCACCTCTAACGGAATGGTGGAAACTTTTTGATAGAAATGAATGCCTAAATCGGTTATTGCAGATGGAATTCAGCTGCACATTTGAATGTTAGAGACATTGGTAAAAGCGGAGTTTCTATCCTCAATCAGCCAAGCTAAGTAGTCAATGAAGTAAAATAGGATCCTATTGATAGATATTCAATTGTAGAGGTAGAGTAAATATTTGCAACCATGCAACTAGCGCTGTCTAAAATTAGTCTAAATGCGTAACTCAAGTAAAGGTAAAAAAGTTGTTTTTCTGGAAATGGAGTCCTCGCAAAATCTTACAAGTAAAAATGCATTCCAGAAATCATGACTGGCATTGCAGCAAAGGTAACCTATAGCCTGCAATTCTAGAGATTGCGAAGAGAATTCAAGCTAGAAAGTAACCAGTCAGTGCCTTTTCTGCAGAATATTTCGTTTTAAGCGGAGGAACTTTAATGGTACTAGACTATATCTGCCAGAGATAGTATGCTGTAAAGGATATGCGTTTTCTCAATAAAAAGCTTTTACAATAAAACATTTGACAACCTTTTCTGCTTCGATGATTTTTGTGCACGTTTATTATCGTACATTCTTTAGATGTCTTAGATCTGGAAATTATACTTCGCTTTTGTTTCGACGTGGAACCGCACACACAGTTCGATGATACCCATTGTGTTACATCAACTCAAATGAGAAAGAGAGACATTTCTTCTGACATATGGTTAGCCTGCAAACGTTTAGAGCAGTGTAGGAGAGAGGGAAACAGTTCAGCAATTTATTTCCTCAACATTATCGTTAAAATATGTATATAAAAACAGTGGAGGAGTGGAGTCTGCATCGTTACATCAAATCGGTGAAGCAATCGTAATACCTGAATTTAGAATTCGATCTTTCAAAAAAGTAGGTGATTATAGACCTTGACTTCCGGCTTTTTGCTATTGTCGCAGTGTTTTTTTCGTCAATTTGTGGATGCTATAGCCATATATATTTGAAAACACTTGTTGCTTTTCTTTGATGTACTAGACATTGTAGTATTTCTCCCTTTTATCTGCACTACTTATCCTGATTCATAATTCGAGCATACTTGAGCGTAAAACCCGTTAAGCACTAAAAACAGCAATGTTAAGTTGAATGCCAATGTTTCGAGTTGTCACCGATAAAGTGATCGGATCTAATGGACTTCATCGATATATCTGACAAGCGTAGGCACGATGTGCATTTTGTTAGATATCCTGTCCGATATTTTCCGTTGCATCACAGCATGCAGTAGGTTTTTCCTTCCGCAATTGAGCTTTTTTTGGTTAAAGTATAGAATATAAGAATTAATATATATAGTATTATAGTATATATAGGCTCGTAGTTATATATATATAGATTATATTATATAACTATGTGTATATATAATTAATTAGTATATGGATATATATATTAGTACGGGTATACATTATTTATAGTACGATAGTATAGTAAATATATATTATAGGTAGTATCTATATATATTATATATATGAATATTATTATATGATATTAGTTATGTATATTATTATTATTATTATTATATATTATTATATATTTATGATTATGATTATAATACTATAGATTACATATAGGTCCTATTATATATGTAGTTATATTGTATAGTAATATATAGTATATTTACTGATATATATTATATGTATAATAGTTGTATATATTATATATAAGTATAGTATATATTAGCAAACATAATTAGAACTTTAACGCAAAAAGGTATCATTTAGTCTCCCTAAATTTTTCATATTTTTATGCAAATATTTTATGCCCATTGTGTCTAAAAAGACACGGCCGGAAAATCTATGACCTTTAAGCGGAATATCTGAAAATATCTTTTTCTTTTAAATTTCTCTTCGTATTTTCTAGCGGTTTTACGGTAAATCAATTCTCGTTAATTTCTGTGTCTGTCTCATTTCTACTTTCATCGTTCAAATCGAAGTCTCTTTACTTTCTTCTCTTATTGCTATCTGGTTCATCGTAAGATTCAAATGTCTCTTCTGATTTATTCTTCGCAGTCTATCAGCTTTCCAATGGTGTTCCTCTTTCTTTAGTTCATGTACGTTCTACTATGAACCACTGGTTGTTCAGCAAAACCAACGCGTTTCTCTAGTTCAGTCTTGTTTAATTCTATTTTCCGTAGTTATATTACTCTTAACCTTGCTTAGTCTCTTCGTGTAAGATTCCTGAAATTGGCTTCGAGCAAGACAAGCTCGCAAAAAAAAAACCTGGCAGTTAGTTGAGAATATAATTATCGTGCATCGATGATGTCTAAGGTCGGGTAATAGGAATAATGAAAAAAAATAATTAATAGATGAGAAAGATACATATTTATATAATTATTAGATTAATAATAATAATAATCCAATAATAATTTAGGATAATAGATATAATAATAATAATAACTAAATATATAATATGGATAATAATATTATGGATAATAATTGGAAAATCTTAAGGATTATTCATCATTAAAAAATAAAATACTCGTTAAATTGGACAGGGGTGTGATAATCTTTTGGTAAATAGTTGAAAGAAAACAAATAAATTAATATTTATAATACTACATATTATAATATTTCATTATACATTGAAAAAATAATAATTGAAGTTGAGAAGAAGTAAAACTCGAAATAAATTAGTCAAGTTTAACTATGAAGGCCTATGGTATACTAATAATGTTAGACCACCCCAAGATTTCTATAATTACTGAGTAAATGTGCTTACCTGTGGTAGTTGAGCCGACTCCAGTTTTTTTTTTTCCTCGTAGCTGACACCCTTCTTTGAAATTCTCTCGAAAACATTACTGAACCCTTTTTATGGACC
>JABUQX010086612.1:10000-12500 GCA_015478945.1 Trachelipus rathkii
AAAATTACTCTGAAATTTATGATATTTATTAAAATTACTCTGAAAGTTATGACTCCATTCCGTGTGGTATCAAAAATGTGATAAGATTTCAAATGTGAATTTTGAATGCAATGTTGATTTGGTGATGATCCACTTCATATAATCCTTTAATCATTTAGTAGAGAAATGAGTATAAAAGTTACACTCCAACAAATTAGACTAGTTCAATACATGAAAATAACTGAATATTAAATGATTACATTGCAACTGGCATGCAAAGGTTCCAAGAAATCATTTTTCATCCTCAAGATACCAGATATATTATTAATCAATGACACTCAATTATACTGACGTTTGCATTAGCAAACCATTATTAACTCGGCATTTTTTGAATTGTTAAAAACCAATAAGATAATGATAAATCAATAACATTCTTCCACGAATTCAAATATCTGCATTTTCGTAATTAACAGACTAATACTCATCATTTACTCTTAAATTTTTTATGACAATTTCTTGACGAGAGTTGAAATAGACAAAATTACAAATCTATATTATACGAAAGGGCAGGACGACCAAAAAAAAACAAAACAAAACAATGGACAGATGAAATGGATAAAAAAGATTGGCAGATTACATTCCCATATCATTAATTTATTATTATTATTATTATTATTATTATTATTATTATTATTATTATTATTATTATTATTATTATTATTATTACATGAAAAGTCACAAACCAAACTGAGGGAAACTGCAACAAAGCATTTTATAGAGGCCCTCCTTTAGTAACTCAAGAAAGATATTGTCGGCTGCATACTATATTTGGCTTATTATAATTATTGTTGTTATTGTTATTGTTATTATTGTTATTGCTAGTTATTATTATTATTATTATTATGATGATTATTATAATTATTATTATAATTACTATTATTATTATTATTATTATTATTATTATTATTATTATTATTATTATTATTATTATTATTATTATTATTATTATTATTATTATTATTATTATTATTATTATTATTATTATTATTGAAATTGTAATTTAAATGGTAATTGCAATTATGATTAAAATAATTGTAATTATTATTAATTATTATTAGCTATTATTGTTTGTATTAGTTATTATTACTAGTATTATTATTTTCATCACAAATATTGATTGTTGTAGTTGTTCTCACTATTAGGTAACAATTATTGTGTTTTATGACACCAGTGAGCTACTATTTTGACAGCGATATTCATTATTATTATTATTATTATTATTATTATTATTATTATTATTATTATTATTATTATTATTATTATTATTATTATTATTATTATTATTATTATTACTATTATTATTATTATTATTATTATTATTATTATTATTATTATTATTATTATTATTATTATTATTATTATTATTATTATTATTATTATTGTACTTTTAAAACAATTAATATTACTATCAGAAAGGAAGAGGCATTATTATTGTTGTTTAGTATATATATTTTTTTGTCAGTAACAATTATGAAATATAAGAAAGACAGGTATTACATTCGGGGCTTAAAGGACACAACATTGTGCTGCAATTATTAGCCCATTTCAGATACTAGGGAAATTACCAACTGCTTTGTATAATTTATTGGTATATTGAAATTGTATAAATATTGAACTATATAATATACTGTATGTCGATCTATGTTATTAAATGATTAAATTGTAATTCCTCTATTCTGAATAAAATTATTATTATTAGATTATTATTATTATTATTATTATTATTATTATTATTATTATTATTATTATTATTATTATTATTATTATTATTTTTATTATTATTATTATTATTATTATAATTTAGTTATCATTGTTGTTATAGTAATATTATTTATAATAATTGTTATTATTATTATTATTGTTAATTTAATTATTTTAATTAGTTATTTTAATTATTATTATTATTATTATTATTATTATTATTATTATTATTATTATTATTATTATTATTATTATTATTATTATTATTATTATTATTATTATTATTATTATTATTATTATTATTATTATTATTTTAATTATTATTTTCATTATTATTATTATTATTATTTTCAATTTTTTTTTTTTTTTTTTTTTATTTTTATTATTATTATTATTATTATTATTATTATTATTATTATTATTATTATTATTATTATTATTATTATTATTATTATTATTATTATTATTATTATTATTATTATTATTATTATTATTATTAACCATTGAATAATATTATTGCCGATAGTTGCAATAGTAGTCATAATAATAGTAAAATTATTATTATTAACAGAACTTTAAAAACTAAACTAAACTGCCATGAATTTTCCTTAAAAATTTCTCTTGGCATTTTTTTTTTTAGCTCATTAAAAGCCATTTTTTATCGTCAAGACAAACCTAGTAATGCGTCGCACATCTTACGTAATTTATGACATGAACACGAAGCCCATTTTACACTGTTACACGCGCATATTATATTATG
>JABUQX010086612.1:35000-51862 GCA_015478945.1 Trachelipus rathkii
ATTGTGTATGATCTTGAAAGCCCGGAAAATGATTTTATTTATTGAATCAAATAATATCTAAAAAATTTTGATTAATTGGCTAAATATTATTATTAGTTCTTTATGAGCGTAGTTCTTAATTGGTTTTATTAAAAACGCATTTGAAGTGATATATAAGCTGCTGCCATGGATTATTATTTAGGATACTTTTATTTTTATATATCTTTATTGCTAAAGTGCTTTCAAGGTTGGTTCCAATATTATTCTTTAGTAGCAGTATATAAATCTGGGATTTAGTGTGAATGTTATATTTATGAAAATAAGAGTTTCTATATTTCTCCGATATAAGTTTTAAAAGATACTTGATGTGCATTATTTAGTTGTATGGTCTCCCGCTGGTTGGAACGCATATTAGATACCTTCCGCAGCATTTTATGTGTTATTCTCTCGTAGTGTAAGTCCAGCTCATTCTACAGATGTCTCTCACACGATATGCCTCGTGGGGTGTTGGTCGGTGACTGTATGCACTGTTCTAGGACATATGTTAGACACGTTCTGCTTCCCACTTTCACATGATTGAAATTACAATCGGCATTAATGAGACTATTGCACCGTAATGAATATCTATGACTGTGACGTATAAAAGCGATGAGGTAAGATCTATAGCCTGCACACATTAATTATTCACGCATATTAGACTAATGAGCTACTCTTCTCTCTCAGTGATTTTACTTCATCTGATATAATGTGTATTGTAAACCAAAGAAGGTAAATAGCCACTCTCTTACTATGAGAGTGGAGCATACGTACTATATCCTACGGTTTCAAGATGATTATACTTCTTGCCTAATATAGAGATTTATGGTGCGTCTCATCTCTGACGTTAATTTACTCAGTTGAGGCGACTTAATTAATTATTTTGTGAGCGAAAAATTAGGTAGAATAAATATATTACATTGATTGAATGTTACTTTGATTGATTTTTTTTACCTTAGGGGTTTCGTGCAAGATTTTTTTTTTTTCTATGAATTAAACAAATTCGAAAGAGTTTTTTTTTAATTCTTAGGAAATAAAATATATCGTTAGACTCGTTGAGAATATAATGATGTCATACACTACGTGTTCCGTGCTATTTACATTGCTTCATTAGATAATTTATATTGGTGTACCATTTGATATTCTTCTCATAATGAGTCACTAAGCAGAGTCAAATTATTTGAATATGCGCATATCTTTTTTGATATCTTTTAAACTAGATAATTGACCTGTCCGATTTATATCGTGTGATTACTAGGGTGGTGTCTGTCTTTATTTAGGTAGACCCCATCGTCTATAGGTTCCATGTGCTCTCAATCGAGCACTTCATCTTCTGATTGAAGGATCTGTCCCTTCTTATCGATTCCGAGAGCGTTCTCGTGAGGCCTGTCCATTTATGTTTGTATCGATATTTTATAAAATAGTATACTACTCTTGAATAAGATTTGAATGATTGAGATGTTACATTACCTCAAAATATAGGATAATAATTAAATTCATATGAAAACACTAAAATATAAGAATCAAAAAGAGAAAATAACAAATATCAAGTTCTCAGTCAATAATCATACAATATACAATAAAAATAATTCAAATTAACTAAAGAATAATGAGGTCTAAAGAATATAGATATCAAGTCCAATAGAACTAATAATATAATTAAAGATAAATGAGTAATAATAAATAATAGATGATAATGATATGCAATAATTGCATTATAATAATATTCACCAATAAGATAACAAACTGATTTAATAATTATCATAAATAAATTGAATCTACATTTAAATACTCTAATCAAATTATATGAAATAGTAGTCAATAAATAGATAATAAATAAAAAGATGTTTTACCAACCAAATAGTCTTTGAGATATCACGTGAAAGAATAACTATTCAATCATCGTGTAAAAGAGTCTATATCATTACTCTAAAAAGGAACCAATGCGCCTTTTAAACTAGTTTTTAAAATAATTCACACTATTATACACATCTTATTTTTTATAATCAATATACTACTACGTTAAGAGTATTCTTGATCTTAATAGAGATTAAAATATCAATTAAATGTCTCTGCATACGGAAATTAATCCTATCAGTCAAGTGGGGTTGAGTGTATTTTATGAGGACCGCGCGAATCGCATTATCAAAAGCCGATGACATGATTTTTCATATTGAAATAGTGTAAACTAATAACTACAAAAGAGCAAAACAAGCGCGTAATATATCTACAACAATACAAAGATAGATGTATAGGTCTAATGAGCTAAAATTTGGTTTAGGTATTGTACATGAATTTAGTCGAATAACCAAAATTACTTTAAATCATCGTGCTCACACCCGAATCAATAATCGAGCCAAACTATATATCTCAGACCTTGGCTTACTTTCTAACATTTAGTGCTTCCCTCTTTAGTTAGACGATTTAGTGCTCCAATTAGGAATAGTCTTCTAGAGTTTTTTGTTGCTTTAAATTTGATATATAGATAAGTAAATGAGAGAACAGATATACTCTCGAAGGTATGAGCAGTAGCAAATAATGATGTCTCTCAGCATAACCTTTGACCTATATAATATTGTATTCATTCTATTGAATATCACATATTTAATTGATTATATGTAAAGATTCTTTCATTATAGGTAGAGTTCGGGGAGGTATGATGGATTCTTTTGGAGTTGGGAGAGTCCATACTCGTTACGCACTATGGTGTAATAACAATTAATATTTAAAATTAATATTGCAAGCTTAAAACCTTTGATATTATAATATAATTATTTAATATATAGATATATGTATCGGTCTTAACTATTTTACTATCTACTCTATATCGTCATTATCATATCAGTTATAATATATAATATTAATAATAAGGTTATATTGAAGGTAATAATATTCAGAAGACTCAGACTTTATCTATACATATCATCGTGCTCTAAGCTACTAGTTATATATATTAAAGGAAAGATCGACATTTTTAAATATAATTTTTTTAAAGTAACTGGCTTACAATATCAGTCAGCTTTTATCAGACCATTAATAACTTCTACAATGTACGCGCCACGTCTAATTGCTTAAAAATCGAATTGCGGAGCATGGTGTCTGTGTTATCTTTTAGAGTATAAAATATGTGTTATAAATATGTCTTATTATTTTTAAAAGGGGGGGCGGTTTATATAATAATTAGGCTAAATACTATAGGTATTTTTCACTCTATAAATAATAATTTCATAACAACATTGAATTAAATTTAATTATAATTAATAAAAATAATAAAGTAATTAACTATTATACTTAAGAAGATATTCTGAAAGAAATTAAAAAAAAACAATTTGAAATTACTTTATTATATTTATTTATACCCTTAAACCAAATGTGGCGGGAAAAAAACGTTTTATAGATATAGAATATTCTTAATTATATTTTATTATATCTTATTATATATATATATATATAATATATTATAATATTATCTATATGATCATTATTATACCTACCTACTACTTATACTATAACCACGTACTCTTTAATTATTATATCATACTTATTTATCTATATTCATATATTCATAATCTATAATTATATTTATTATATATATTATATCTATATTATTTATATATATTACTAGTACTCTATCAGAATAAATGGCCAGAGAAGATGAGAGAGAGAGAGGAGATCGACGAGACGAGAGAGAGGTAGAGACCGAGAGAGAGTAATAGAAGAGAGACGATCGAGAGAGAGAGCAAACGAAGTGATAAAACGTACTGATATCGCCGTACTTTTGTAAATCTCACCTGTTATAGATTAATATATAATATATAATATATATTCTATATCCGGTCTATTTATATTATCTATATATTAATATTAATTATTATGTCTGATATTAATCTATTATTATATATATATATATGTAACTATCGTATAATCTGAATAATTTATAATAATAACCGTTTATTATATATATTATTTATATAATATAAATTTTAATTATACAGGTATATATATATGAATCTTTAATATTATAAGTATATATGAATATATAATAGTAGTCCCATCGTAATTATTATATATTATTTATATATTCATATATATTATATTTTATATTAGTTATATATATATATATATTATTACCCTTATTATTTTTTATATATAGTATAATATACATTATATATTACGTGATACTAATAAATATAATTATACTATCTAACCTTAATATAATATTTAGATTATCTATTGGAATGTTTTTTTTTTCATATAATTGTTTATTATATAATGATATAATAACATAATAATATATAAGGTATAAACAGATCATAAAACACAATTTAAAACACACAAATAAGGAATACATATTCTAATAACATCTAATAGTAATTTTATTTAAGCATCGTCACGTTTGTAGTTATATCTGAATAGAAAGTTGAAAACAAGTAATAATTGACGAAGTACAAAACTATCTTAATATAGAAAAATTACCCTAAAACAAGAAAAATATGTGTATTTTCAAAATATAAGGATCTGCATATATTATATTATTATCCATCATATATTATTAATATTATATATATCTAATATATATATTGTATATATAATTATAATATATTATCTTTATCTTATATATATAATTAATGATTACTAGTGGTTATGTTATACTATACTATATTATATATTAATCTTTACTGGAGCTTATCCGCATTTACTGTGATTGCTCCTGCAGGCATTTTAACTTTGTGTATGATATTAGGCCCGCATCGCGGTTGCGACCCCATGTTACTTTTAGCGACTGGGACTCTTACCGGTTATTTAGTATCTTAGGTTATCAGATAGGGTAGGTTTAGGTTAGGTTTACGATAGGTCAGGTTAGTTTAAGATATTTTTATATAATTGGTAAATATATTAAACACTCGACTCCAAAGTCAATCAATAATGACAAAATTTTTATTATTTATTTATTATTAAATGACAACTTCATTATTCTTTTTAATAATATTAACATTTATTAATTAACTTCCATGCCTACATGAATGTTAAATTCTATTTTCGTAAGTGATCCTTATTTTTTTTATTTAATTTTTCATTTAAATTAAAAATATTTCGTCTCTCTATATTATTATCAAATTTTCACTTGAAACCTCAATTTTTATTTATCTAGAATTTTATTAAATAATCGAAACTATTAATTTTTCTACCCCTTAATATATCACTTTATCCAATTCTCTTTTCGTTTTAATTCACAAATACAGTTTCTTTTTCCATGTAAAGTTGATACGTATGCTTATTTATTAATTTTAAAATTTTTAAGTAAAAAAATTTTCCTACATCCGATTACTTAGCTCATTTTATTAATATTGTTATAAGTGTCTATCTTATATTAATATGTATATATACGCAACTACAAAGTTTGAAAAAAATGCATTATATTATATTATCTTATTATATATATATATATATATATTAATATATATTAATTAGTTTTTCATTACTAATATTTATATTAATTATATATATATCTATACTATATATATCTTATAATATATATATAATATATATATATATCAATTATATATATATATATGTATATTTATATAATATGGCTAATTATGGCTAATTTCTTTGGTAGACAAACACTGATATAATTTTAGATTTATTATCCGATGTCATCATATATGATAGCTAATTTTTCCTACCGTAAACATCTACTATTATTATTTCCCCTATTATGATCCAGATGACAATCTTTACTGTGCTTCTCTATGGTCCGTTTTTCCAGTTATCTGTGCTTTTGATAATACCATACGAGGTAGATTTTGTATACGTGGGAGAGGAATCTTAAATAAAGATATTAGTAAAATATGGAAACCTTATAAATAAATAACTGCATTGTGTAATTTATGCTATTTTCGTGAACAGTTCTTATCCAATGAATTTTATAAACAAATTTACGTATGACAAATATGTGCTTTAGCAAAATTTTCTTAGATTTAATAATGGTCTTAACATCTCTGTAATTTACATATTAATATAATATTAGTATCAATAATAATAGCGAGATATTATATCATAAGTATTCTTATATTATTATATTATATTACTATTATATATATTATTATATTATAATTATATATTATTATATATTCTATATTATATTATTATATATATTTATATTATAATATATAATAATTGAGTATATTAGAATGACATAGATCATTTATAAACGAATTTTGTCTAGACTATTCGAATTCATGTCACTTATTTCGTGTGATGTCTCCTTATATTCTTTTAATGTGATCGTGTAAGGTGTGAGATACACTCTATATATTAGCTGATGCGCATGAGGAGCTTCAATTGACTTTCAGTAGTGTCTCTTATAGATGTACTTCACAGTTGTTGAATAATTATATCGTTCGGAAGGTCGTATTAGCAATTGAATTAATAGAAATATGTAAGTCTAGGAGATGGTGATATTATCTACTTACACTTGTAATTAATTATTCTTCAATATGTATATATACACAAATATATCAAAGCCTCTATCTCTCTCTATCATATCACTCAGTTATAGAGTTTTTCTAGTTAGATCTGTCAACGGTAAATCTTCGTTCTATCTCGGTTAGGGGTAATGGCATTGTGTGCTCTACAGAGCTAGACACGAGATATATATCCGCATTTAGGTCTACGCCTTATTCGCATCTTGCTGTGAATCATACGCTCGATTTCGTTCAACACGGGGGTTTGATGGTGTGTGCGGTCTGTATACATGATGTCATCGCTTTTCATACGTGTTAGGTTGTATGGATAAAATGAGGTTTTCTATGGCAAGATCTAACTATTTTTAATACATAATATATATATATCTTTACAGTTATTTCACATATGTCACTATCGATACTTCGAAATGTATTCAATAATTATCGAGATATCTTAATATATTATAATATCTAATTCACTAATTAATATATCTCATCTAACTCTATATATAATCAACTTCATACATCCTCTCATATAATTAATACTATTATATATTAATATACTTATATACTCTCCATCTCTGCGTCGAGAATTCTTTTGACCATATATTGAATACACACAAACCAAACCTTCCTCTTAGACCTATCTTATCTATCATTAATATCTTAAATAACATGGAGTTGATCTTCTCATAATCTTATTTAAAGAATGATGGGTGGTCTCTTTGTAAATTGTATTCACTTCTGTGTGATTAATATATTACTATATACATATATATATATAATCCTCTATACTCACTTGATTATTAACTTCAATTGATCTTATCCTTACTTAACCTATATCATGCATCACTTACTTACCTTACTTACCTTTTCACTCCTATTATAATTATACTCCTTATACACATTAAACATTCATTATATAACTATACTATAATTATTAATTACTTATCTATACAATTATATATTTACTTATTTATATCTATACATACTCTTACGTAAATATCTTCCAATAAGGTCCAGAAACGCGTATTAGTCTGTTCTGGAGCTCTACCTCCTTCTCATAACGGTGTTCAGCTATCTTTCTACACTATATAATTACTTAAATCTGCCTATATCTCATTCTTCTCATTACTCTATATCTCTCATTATCTCACATCTCATCTCTTTTCCTTTTTGTTCAGCTTTCAAAGCTCAACTTTACAATGTTATACGTCTGCTTCTTTTCTCTTTCACCTTATATATATACTTATTCCCTTTATATAGTAACTTTTATTACTCTTTCTCTTAATTCCTATATCTTGTCTTTTCATATATTATATATATATAATATATACTCTACTTATATGTATTAAATTTATATTTTACTCTCTTACTCATATTTTATATGTCTCAGTACTTTATATAGTCGCGTGAAAATAATTAGTAACAGAAGGAGTCTTGTTATCCACATTTTAATCTAGCATACCTCCGACTAATTTTGAGAGTTACCTTTTTGATCTGTTGTGTCCTGCGCGAAAAGGATTAAGATGGAGTCAATGTTAGTGGCCTTAAGACTGGTATTGGAGCCCCCCTGGACGGTTTAGGGACTCTTTACCAACACTACCCAGGTCAAACGAGTTCCATCTCATGTTAGACTTAAGCTCACCGAGACATAAACTACTTCATTAAATTACATAAATATCCTTATAAACTTTTTCAATCAGTACATTTTATCTAACTACTTTATAAGAGTCTTAAGTGTGTGATGAGATATCATATGATTTTATCGGTGCGTGACGTACGGTGCGTTAGTCGTTCTACTAAAATTCTGATATCTACCTTTGGATGTGGATGATGTTCTTTTATACAATAGAGAGGAATTCTACAATTATTCTCTCTTCTCTTATTTCTTCATTTCTACAGGTCGTGTTTGTTTTTTTTTTTATCACCTCAACCAATTAATTATTATCTAATTTTATTGACCACTTCTCTACGATATCTCTCTCCTCTCCTCTCCTCTCTATTCTCTCTCTTTCTCATCTCATTCTCTCTTCTCTTCTCCTCTCCTCTATATGTTTTTTTTCTTTCTTACTCTTATCTCTAGTCCTCTATCTCTCTCTACTCTTTCATTCTTTTATTATTTATAATCTCGTACTCCTTTCTCTCTCTATCTCTCTCTATCTCTCTTCATATTTGTTCTTGTGTCATATTCTCCTACTTTATATCTTCTCCTCTATCATGACCATCTCTCCATGATCAAATTCCTTTCACTCAATATCTATTCTATCTCTCGTTTATCTAATATATCTCTCTCTCTAATCTCTAATCTCTCTCCTATTCTCTTTATCTCTTACTCTCTCTCTCTATACTCTCTATCTCTCTATCTATTATATATCTATTATATTATATGTATATTAATATATATACTATTTATATATTACTTTTATATATATTTATTAATATATATTATATAACTATAAATTATAGAATAATATATACTGATGAATTTATTTATTTGCAAATATACTATAATACTATTATTAAAATATGATATAATTCTATATATTATATATATATAATATAATATTATATATATTATATATATATATATATATATATTAAACAATTGGGATAAAATACTTTTATTAAAACTACGAAGAACTGTTTGCTAATTCATATTTAAAAAAAAATTAAATCAACTAACTCACAAATATAACTCCATCTATTACTTTTCTTTATTATATAATTAATGAATATATAATATATTATGTAATGTTATGTAATGTATGTTACTGTATGTGTATGCGACAGTAAATATGTATGTTAATGTATAAATTAAATAGTTGGTATGTCTATTATATTATATTGTTATAGTATGAAACTATGTATTGTATGTATGTATGTAGTATATTGTATGTAATAATAAGTATGTATAATAGTAGTATATATATATCTATATCTTATTTATATACTTATTATATCATTATTATATGTATACCCAGTTATTTTTACAATATATATATATATATTACTTTATATATTATTACTCATATACTAATTATTTTATATTATATATATAATTATATACTATATATAATAATACTATATTCTACTATATATTATTATACTTACTTTTTAATATATAATTAAATATCTCTTATAGAGTATTACATATATAATTAGTATATAATTAATATTATTATATCATATATATATTATTACATAATATTATATTATACTATTACCTCTACTTCAGATATCAATTATAAGGTTCTGTATACACCAAGTGAGTCCAATGGTTGCTAACTTGTATTTAAAAAATCATAAATTAACTCCTATCGATTTGTATTTGAACTTGACTCATTATGCATGATTGACAATGTGACTGTGTGAAAAATATAATAATGTAATTTATAAGAATTTGATGATGTTATCTGAAAAATCTCGCTGCAAATAGAATGAGTTACGATGCTTTCAATAGTTAATTAAAATAGATTTTTAATATTTTCTTTGACTATTCTTTAACCTTCCATACCACAAATCTTGTAAATAGTATTTTATAAATTAACAATCAAAATTAAAATAGGAATTACAAAGAGTTTCCATTTTCTTCTTTTTAAAATATTCTATAATTATCAATTATATATACTATATTAATCAAAAAATAAAAATAAAAAAATAAATATATTCTGGATTCTGTATAATTGCGATTCTCTCATCTCAGTGTGTCAGTAACTAAATTAAATTCTCCTACACATTTGCTCCCATATTATATTATTTATACATATATATATTATATCATTGGCTGCCTCTAGTCTATTAAATTCATGGGTAATCTATTAAGGACTGCAGGACCTCTCATCCAAATTTAAAAATGTCCCTCAGTGCTCCATTCAGGAATGATTGATAGACAATATGTAGGGAAATTTTTTGGAATTACATAAGTCAGTTATTTTACGTAGCATCCCGCTTGAATTTATTTGTTTTTGTAATCTCTCACTATTTGGTTTATACATTATTAATATAATATCATTGTAATTTCATATTGATAGAAAATTATATCAAATGGATCCGTTATATTTCTATAGCTCTACTCCATGTAGCAAATTTGTGACCGTATTGAGTATGGTTCTATACTCAACTATCACCATTTCTTTAGGTTGTATGCCTCTACCCATCTATTGTTATTTCTTAAGCTGTATGACCCTTCTCATCTATCGTCTTTTCTTAAAATAGTTACCGGTCACTCAGTCTTTTTTACTAAGATTGTACTTTATAAGAGCAAAGACCACATAATTATCGGAGTACTTATATTTTAGAATAGTTAAATTAAAATTCAAAATATTTCACTATTGATCAATCACAACTAATCACTATATTTTTGTGTTGTTTTTAGTCCCTTCCTTCTTTGCTATTATTGGCTCTATTAATTTCAATCCTAGCATACTTGGTAATAGTCATTTTCTACAATAAAATTCAAAAGTGTTTCAATACATTTTTATCTCCAGAGTTGCTAGTTATTTTAGTCCTAATCGTGTAATGTTCACCTTTCATCTTTACTTTGATATATCTATCGAGAGTCTTACTCAAGATCATCTCTACTCTTTAATCTAGTCATTTAAATTATACGCTCAATGTTTACGGGGGGCATAGCTATTGGGTGTTTATTAATTTTTTTGTGCGAGAAATCAACATAGTGTAACAAATTATATATGTACCTTTCTTCCTCAATCATAAATGTATTACCGTGTGATATAATATATAACTATCCTATTATATATATATATATTATCTCTATTATTATATTTCTCATATATATTATTATTATTCATAATTACTATTATTCTACATATCTTATTACTATATATTAATCTTATATAATATATATATATATATATATCATTTATATATATATTGGCCTCTAAAGAAAGCGCATAATAATCTCTTATATATATTCTCTCATATATCTCTTTTTCTTATGATATTTAATTATATATTCTATCATATATATATCTCTAGCGATGAGAGAGATGTAAGAGAGAGGAGAGAGAGTAGAGAGATATGAGAGAGAGAGTGCAGACTCAATCTAATCGATAAGCAGGCACTGTAAGTTTTTCCGTATTTTGTTTCTATATTTGACACTCCTAATACTCTAACAAGTACAACTCTATTTAATTTTATTAGGCTTTTTGCTTATTAATCCGAATGTGTTTCGTCAATGCATGCAACTGATATTATAATAATCAAAAATAAAAAATGCTCCTATAATCTACCATTTACACATTTATCTACACATAAATTTATCTAAAAAAATTTTAGAGTCCAGAAGCGAGTGAAAAAGTGTTAGAATATCAGATTTTCATGTTCTTTTTGATTATCCTACTAATTATCAGACTTACTTCTTATAATATTTCCATCTAAGAGAGTTATAAGTCTTTTTAATTTCAGAATGTGTCTCAATGCTAATTGCATATCGATATTATTAATAAAAAAAAAAGTCTTGTTAATTTATTGTCATACATCTTACACATATAAATATAATAAAATTATATTTTAATTAACTCTCTTAGATTGTCTTTATATAAATAATATATATATATCTATTATATATATCTATATCTATACTATATCTAATTATATAATATATATTATATTATATTATTATATTATTATATTCTTATTATATATATAGTATATACTATATATCCAATTTTTTATATATATATATATATTATAATATATATTTTATTTATTTTATATATATATATAGAGGTATGTATTTAAAACCTACATAGCGCGTATCTCCCCATTAGCTCAAAGTTTACCATCGTAGCTCGTCCACTCGTATTGTATATATACTATATAATATATCATATATTTTGAAAACTAATTACAGTTAATATACATTTTTGAGTTCTCTTCTCTTTATCATATATATATTAAATTTTTATTGCAATACATGTTTAAATATAATTATTTATATTATTATCTATATCTTATAAGTATTATTTCTATATATTATATCATATTATTATCTTATTATTAATTAAATTACAATTTATAAATAATATATTTTAATACTATTTGTTTATCTATTTATTCCTAATCAATTATTATTATCTTTCCCCAATAATCAATGGTAAGGTGCAAGGTTACTATTTTTCAAAGGATATATATATTATATTATATATATTCTATATATATATCTATATCTATATTATTATCTTTATATTATATATATACTTACTAATTATATCGTATTATATCTATCTATATTATAATTATCTATATTAATCTTTAATTATCTGCTATAATTTTTAATTCTGGTTAAACTCATAAGTCTTCTCCATCTCCATTCTTAATCCAAAAATCAAATCCTATACCCGTTCTGCTATCCCCACTACTTTATCAATATTCTGTGTCTACAAGGTATAACCATTTATTCTTTTAGATGGCATTTATTTGTATTATGACTTCTGTTTCATGGTTCGTTTCATTCGAAATTGCATCGTCTTTTTCAGATAGCCTAGTGGTTTTATTGCTACTTATATTAGTAATGCAATAATTCTTACATATTCGGGACTTCGAGGTCATTACTTTTAATTACCTATTGCTTCTTTCATTACTAATTTTTACCAACATATTTATTCTTTTTATTTCTATTATTTTGTTATGCTTATTTTCATCTATAATATTTTTAGTGACATTTATGTTATTATTTTCTTATAATATAAATCTATACCTTCTCTATATCTTTCTTGAGTGTTGGCTAACACTGTTAACTAAATAACATCGGATATTTCATTTTCGGGTATATCTACATTACTTTGTATTCTTCATATTCTCGGTTTTTAATGTTAAGTGTAAGTTTGTCTAGATATTAAGTTTTAGAAATATTAATTTTTTCTAGTGATTTGTTTCATATTATATTGCTCCTAAATACGATTGGAATTTGCTCCTAGTTTTTATTTTTTTCTAGTGCATTATGTTATTTATTGTTGTACAGTCGGCACATCATTTCTCCTGACATTTCATACTGTTATACGTTTGATACATGTTCAAAAAGGTTCTACTCTGTAAAACAGGTTTAGCATCGTGATCATATATATTATATACTATCTTAGATATATATACTGAAAATCTATCACAAATGCGCCATGTCCTTTTATTCTCCCATTGCAATATATTTATCAGTAAATCTTTTCATCTATATATGTAACAATTCTGTAGGCGTTCTGATATTTATCTACCAAAATTTTTCCAATATATCTTAATTATCAATATAATATATCATCTTATTCGGCAGCTATCTAAAACAGTAAAAGTAGTAGAGTCTAGTTTTAACGTCCAGTTGGACGTCAGTAAGTTTACAGGTGTATCAGAACCAGGTGTCCGTTGCAGGTCATCACGTAGCTCCCCTAAATGAGGAGTACATTCCCTTTTTAGGGGGCTTCGAGCCGATGGGACCGAACGGTGGTGTGGACTGTCTTCATCCCCGTGAGTGGGATGGGTCGGGTATAACCTTGTCCGAGATGCAGCCAAACGACCAATAGACCGGGGGTTCCGGAGTACCTATCCTCCGAGGTAGTGTGGGTGATTATTCCCCCCCCGTAGTCCACCTAGAGGCCGAAGAGGATCCTTCTCATTGATCTCTGACGAGTGTCGGCGAGGACTATTTCTCCTGTCGTGTTTGTCTCTGTATAGTGTATTAGTATCTCTTCTTTTCCTTTTCACCGTCACTGAATCGTTCGTGCTTGAGTCCTTCCCAATATTACATATCTCTCAGTCACATTTGCTTTTTTTCCTCGACACATGTTGGCAGTAAGCTCCTTGGGACACTTAATACTTTGCTTGTCGAGCAATTCTCATCCTTCGCACTCTCTGTATTTAAATCCTAATACACTTCTTAATTCTGCGACATTCTTCCTTCTGTGATTTACATTATATATATATTAATATATATTTCATCTTATATATTATATATCTATATTTATATACTTATACTTTATCTTCTTTATATTTTCTCTTCTATATTAACTATATTTATTATATCTATTTAAGTCTTCTATCTATATATATCATATCTATCTATTTCCCCCATCTCTACTATTATTATTATTTTATTAATACTTATTTATTTTCTATTACTTACTTCTATTATATATATATATCTTCTACATATCTATCTAATATATCTCTATATTATTCTTATATATTCTTTCTATATTATAATATATATATAGTATTATTATCTAGTACTACTATCTTCGATATTTACATTTATAATAAAATATCGATTTTTTATGTATATTCGATTATTACTGAACAAGATCGATTATACATTTCTCATTTAATCGAACCTCAATCATAATATATCTGATATAAATCTACAACTCTAAAAATAATTTGTGCTAGTGTGACCTGTGAAAATAATAATTTTACCCTCTAACATATATCTAATTATTAAATTACTTATATTACTTCATATTTTTTCTCTCTTATCTAATTCTACTATCCTCATCTTATTATTATTATTATTATTATTATATACTATAATCATATATATTTATTTATAACTTATCTTATAGAAATCTAAATTATGAAGACCATTAATCAGTTTGATAGGAAAGTCAAGTTGGTATGCTTTAGACATTATCTTCGGAGCGTGTAATCCAACTTGTTAATCCTATCTATGAGCTAAAATCTTTGTTTCGAGTACGATTATTCTCTCCCACGTAATAGAGTAATATTAGAAATCCTTACTCCATCTATTTCCTCGTTGAATCATAAACATGCTTTTACTCACTATAATCGATCTAACACCGTTCTCACTCTATTCGATCAGCGCGATGACCATGAACTCTACTCTCGTTTCTCAACCCCTCGTCATAACTATTATTTTGCAGTTCGCCAAAACCCCCTAATCCTCATATACGTTTTTTATTTAAGTTATTTAAGAGACTATAAATATATTCTGAGCAGTACTAAGTTTGGATAACACAGTATACATATTAACTATATATCATATTTACATAACTATATAATTTTTTATATATATCTATATTATATACTCATATATTATTTAATATATTAATTATATATATATTATTTCTTATATATATTATCTATATATTAATTTTTCTGTTTATCTTTATTATCTATATATATATATCTATTATCTATTATATATACTATCTATTATATTACTATTATATATATTACCATAATATATATCTTAATTGAACTTCATCCGAAATTAGATATGTCGTCAATGTGACGTATATCTTAACTATATATATCTATAATTATCTAATATATAATCATTTCCGTATACTATATAATGTATGCTATGTTATGTCTATATGTATGTATGTATATTTATAGATGTATTATTGTAAAAATGACCACTATGGATTGGAAGCTTAGGTTATTAAAAGGTCATGTATGTATGTAATGTATGTACTAATGATGTATGTTTAATGTTAATGTCTTGTATGAGAAAGCAGCATCTGTTTATGTCGAGTCATCAAAAGCTTTCCAGTTTACGAGTATATGTATGTATGTATGTAGTCTGAATGGTAAACGCCTGAAAAAAAAATCCAAAAATTAACGACAGAAAACAAACATATTATATATTATCTACTTACAATAATGAACTTGAAATTCTTCGTTTCAAATCTTGGACTTTTAATTCGTTTTTACCCTACTCCTGCGTGTATCATTTCATTTCTTATCCATTTATCAATATATATACCTATAGTATTGCCTTAAACTTTATTTTCCTTGATTCTCTAAATAATCAATATAAAACTATACTCATCAAGTGTTATTATGGTCGCTGCTTACTGTCCTCCGCATTGTCTCCATTCTCGCCTGAGTTTCTGTTCCTCCTTCCCACGGTCTTCGTTGACTAATATTCCCGCTCACCTTGATTCTGTCATATCATTTATATCTTTACTTTACCAACTATCATTCTCCCTGTCTTGTGCACTACTATTAGTTACATCTCTTGACTAATTACGAGGTACTATTTGATAATAAATGACTCTTCTCTTAACCTCAGAGAGAGAGAGACAGAGAGAGATGAGAGAGAGAGAGAATGGTAGAGATGAGAGTAGAGAGAGAAGAGAGAGAAGGTAGAGCGAGATGAAGTATAAGAAGTAACTCTGTGCATCGTAAGAGTAATCTATTATGCATAATAATACACAGAAAGCATAAAATATTTATAATGTTTCACTAATCGTTTTTTTCTTTTTCTTCTATATATCTCTATGTATACAGAATAGATGTCGGTCACATTATAATGTTGTGAATTTTTTACTTTATGTTCTCTCTTCTCCGTTTGCTTTGTTTTTATTTTTTTAAATTCACTCAATTTCTTAGTTCGTTACAATAGTT
>JABUQX010086613.1:0-7500 GCA_015478945.1 Trachelipus rathkii
GGCAACACATTTTTATAATTAAGTGGTTATGCAATAGTCATAACGAAGTGTTGTATCGTACGGGTTACGCTAGCACCCTTCGGAGATACCTGAGAGAGATATTATACCGATTTGGAACGGTGAGGATTTTGGGAATGATTTTTGTTGGCGCGTGAAACACCGTTAAGTTGAGGGATGGATCGGGTTTGAAAAATTATAGAATTTTGTAATGAATCGAGCCTATATTCACCTAATTATTTATTGAAAGGGTGGACGGGTGTGGGCGGTCAGTTCTAATAAGAAAAGAATAGCCTAGAAACTTTCTTTATTCGTCTTTACTCGTAAGTATTATGATGGTTAGGTATGGTTATGAATACAGTTTTATTGATGGGGAAACTTTATTATGTTAGAGTATATATTTGTTGATCAGTTATGATAATTAACCATTGTTTTGAAAAATCGTAGCAGAAATAGTGGCCAAATTTAGTCGCAAAATTAGCATCGTTACCTTGAACAACAGGGTTTGATAAAGTAAGAAATAGGTTACGTATTTGCGCATGCTATGTTCGTTACTTTACAGGGCGTTAAGTTGTGGATCTTTTGTTACGGTTAGCAGTTTATTTCTTGCTTAAGATGTGTCTGGGTTGTTTACCTTTGTACATTATATTCTTAGTTCAGATTGTGCTATGTTAGCTTTATAATGTGAAAAACTTTGTTTACGTTAGAGTATACTCATTGTTCTGTATGATAATTACACACGGTTATGGTAAATTTTGTTAACATTATCACCATGTTAATGTTACACATTAAACTATTGTTTAGTGTAGAGACATCTTGACAAAGTGTGAATTAAGTTACGTTTTTGACTGTTTCTGTTAGTTACTTTACTGGTGTTAAGTGTGAAACTTAGTTAACGTTACCATTTATTCCTGTCTAAAGATGGGCTAAGTTTTCTCGTTGTGGGTTAATATTCATAGTTCCAGATGATCTAAGTAAGCTTTATTAGCTGTGAAAACTTTGGTTACGGTCAGCAGTATATTGTCTTGATTCCTTTGTATAAAGAATTGATTTATTGTTATGTTTATTCAAAATGATACTCGAAATGTGACTTGAAATCAATAGATCAATAGATCAAATAGATCAATAGGAGGGTCAGGAGGGAGGTTGGATGCTGGCTGAATGGTGGTTTGATTTAGGATTTTACGCTTTAGGGGTATGTAATACGTTACAATTTTTTAGTAAAAAAATATGACTTAATCAAATAGATCAATAGATCAATAGATCACAATTGGACAGGAGGGTTGGCTGGATGGTGGATGGATGGTAGTTTGATTTACTGATTTACTGACTTTAGGGTAGGTAAAACATGAAAATTTTAGTAAAAATTTGACCTTAATCAATAGATCAATAGATCAATAGATCAATAGATCAATAGATCAATAGATCACAACTGGTTCAGGAGGGGTGGGTGGATGGTGGTTTGATTCACTGATTTACTGATTTTAGGGTATGTAAAACAGGACAATTTTAGTAAAAAATTTGACCCTAATCAATAGATCAATAGATCAACGGATCAATAGATAAATAGATCACAACTGGTCAGAAGGGTGGTTGAATGGTGGTTTGATTACTGATTTCACTGCTTTAGGGTATGTATAAACGTAAATTTGTAAGTTATTTTTGTAAGTTATAAACCAAAAGAATAAGAAATTTTATTTATTTATTTATTTAATTTTTCTTTTTCTTTTCTGTAATGCGAGGCTACATCTAATAAGAAATGAATGTATACAAGTTTTTCGTTGTTCACGTCAGAATATTTCATGTTTTTGGTGGGTTTGGTGGCCCCCTTTTGGGATGTGTACGGCTTTAACCCATATACGATATGGGCGCCTTATATGAAAGGTATATACCGAGTTTCATCGTTCTAGGTCAATATTTCAGATTTGGGGGGCTGGTCCCCGAATTTGGTAAAATCGGTCATTTTACCCCGTATACATCTAAAGATACAACCTAAAAAGGCTGTATACAAGTTTCGTTGTTGCTATGTCAATATTTCAAGATTTTGGGGAGTACCCCGTCTGGGCACCCACAGTCAATTTTACACCCGGGGTCATCTACGATACATCCTAAGAAGGTTGTATGCCGAGTTTCATCGTTCTAGGTCAATATTTCAGATTTGGGGGGCCGGTCCCCGAATTTGGTAAAATCGGTCATTTTACCCCGTATACACCTAAGATACAATCTAAAAAGGTTGTATATCAAGTTTCAGCTTTCTACATCAATATTTAATGTTTGGGGTGGGATCCCTTCTGGGGGATCCTAGACACCCTATGCTGTCTTATAACCATCATATTCGAACTCTACGACCTCGATAACCCATATAAGGACACCAACATTGTTGTTATACGAATGTTTATTAACTCGGCACCGCAGTGGCTCCAGCACCGGTGCCGGAGCCAACTCCGCAGATTCACATATCAACTATTTCTAGAAACTCAACTCTGAATCCTCTCATCAAATTTCAACCAATTACGAGCACTTCGATTTTTAAGTGGGGGTGGGGTCCCCCTTCGGGGGACCCAGGGGGACGTAACCTCGTATACAACAAGGATATGTCACCATCTAACACCCCTCCAAATTTTAACCCCATACGATAACCCTAACCCATGTAGATATATATCGAACTCAGAAACTGGATGCGAAGAAGAAACCGCGGTGGAAAAAATAACAAAAAATAATAATAATAATAATAATAATAATAATAATAATAATAATAATAATAAATAATAATAATAATAATAAAAACAATAAATCAGCATTTGTCTTGATATAATTTTTGCAAGATTTTTCCAAATTCCCTGAACCGCGCGGAGCCGCGCCCCAGTCGGAGCCGGAGTCGGAGTCGGAGTCGGAGTCGGAGCCGGAGCTGGAGACGGAGTCGGAGTCGGAGCACAACACAACTCGAAATTATGATCACTTCGTGGTCATAATTTCTTCGAAGTAATAATAATAATAATAATAATGTAATATGTTGTATGCGCATGCGCGCTCGCGTAATCAAAAATAATTATGAAATAACATGACATTTCAATTACCTTATCTCAAAAAACATGTGTGTCCTTATCAGCTACGCTGATAAGAACGAGCTACGCCCGCATTCCTGAAGTTGTGGCCGAATTTTATGTATTCAGTAAAGATACCCATGTAAACTCGTACGTTCATTGGTTTTCGGTCCACTCCTCATATGTTGAGAAAGGAATTGTCATTAGGCAATTCTTTCGTGCTTTAAAACTAAGCAGTCCTCATTTCTTAGATAATATGATAAGTTATATAAAAAATAATTCTTCTCCCTTAAACTATCCTGACTATATAATCCAAAAAGCATTAAAGGAAGGAAAATTTTAGTGAAAATTTTATGGCTTTAAAGGAAATGAATATTTCAATATGAAAACTTTGTTGGTATACCTGGGAAATCTGAACGGTGATTATATTATAAACAAAATTTATTCCCAAAAAAGTAATTCTAGTAAAACCTGTTCCTTGTACTTTGAAAAAAAATTCTAAAACCGGTTTTGAGAGAGAAAAATGAGAAAATAAGATAAAATGCGGGAAATGTAGCAAAATATATGTAGGAGAGACAACAGACTTAAATAGATGAAAATATCAGCATTCTTATAGTTTTAAAATAGATGACAATAATTCGGTTCTCACAAATCATAGAAGAATGGAAGAGCATTTCATAAATATAAATGACTTTTCTCTATTTACTTCCATTAAAGACAACTAACTAAAAAACATTTATTATCAATAATACCGAAAACATAAATAGTAACAAGAGAACGTTTTGCTTGGGTTCTTTGACCAAAAATGTATGAAAAGACATTTATTCATTTAAAAAGGCACTTTTAACTACTTTTAATTGATTTTATACATGTTGTTAGATTTATGTTTCCATCTAGTATTTCGTTCCACTTTTTCTTTTACTTTCTTCCTTACTTCACTTGAATAAGGATGTCTGATTATGACACCGAGAGCTTGTGAATTTTAATTAGGTCTATTAAAATTTTTTTTTCCTGTGCTACGTTTTTTAACTTAGATTATAATGTTTTATTTGCTTTTATCTATGTTTATTATTATTAATTGTGATTACTTTTTAACTTTTTATTAGTTTTATTTAGGAAAAATTTTGGAATAAAAAGAAATTTGCGTATATATTTAGTTGCTCTTTATGCATGCTACTAATTATATATTATTCAAAGGTGGGCACCGTTAATGAGAAAGTTAACGCCGTTAATCCTTAACCGCTAACACAAAAATTAACGGCGTTTAAAGCGATTTAAAGCGTTTAATCGGTAAGGGATAATGTAAACGGAAGCTAACGTTATGCGTTAAAGTTACGTCTTCAAATATGTAGGAATATGTAATTAATAAATATTAATTTTCCTTTATTATTATTATTATCGATATTCAATTATTTTTAGTGAAAAAATCTATATATTAATATATAGATATAATTATATATATATGATATTGAAAATCTACACATATCTTAGTATATATATAATATATATTATATTTATATATATTATATTATATATATATTATATATTATATATATAATATCTATATAATATATATATTATATATATATATTATAATGGTGAGGCCTATAAATATATATATATAATATATATATATATATTAATATATTATATTATATATAGTATATATATATATATTAATATATATATATTATATATATTATTATATATATTCATATTATAAAATATATTATATATATAGTATTCATAATATATATATACCCAACGTATAGTATATATATATAGTATATAATATATTATATATATATTATATTGATAATATATATATATATATATTATATATATTTAATATATGATATATTAATATATATATATATATATATATAATATATAATATATAATATATATATTAGGATATATATTATTATATAATAATATATATATATATAATATATAATTTATAATATATATATATATATATATATATATATATATTGATTATATATATATATATATATATATATATTATATATATATATATATCTATTATATATATATATATTATATATATATATATTTATATATATACCTATATATTAGGTTGATGTACGATAGTATGCGTATATCGGTCTAACGTATCGGTATTCTCTGGTTAATTATGGCCGATACTTTAGCCGATACTTCTTACTTTTGGGTAAAAAGTTATGAAGAAACTTTTAGATTCAAATAATAAATCTAGTTCGAATATAGAAAGCTAGTAACAGGTTATGTTTCTTTTTTTCCTCGATTTCCTTTTTAAACTTAGATCTTTTAGCGTTTCCTCCGCAACTTGGGCTTTAGCGTTAACATTGTCCTTTCGGCAGCCATTAATTAATAATTTTTACAGATTATCTTCTAACTTTTTTAGTTGATCAATAGGATATTTTTTTTTTTTTCTACGTAATTTCTTGAGAGCGTGTGAGTGCGCGAGTGGTTTTTAAACTTTGGATTATTCATACTTTAGATATTTGCTGTAAATAGGGTTTTACCCGTTGTTAGAAATTTCAAAGGTTTTAAATTTAGGTTTCAGCGTACGAATAATTTTTCCTCTTTTCTCCCTGTTTTTTTTTGTCTATTTGTTTCTGTCTTTTTTTTTTTTTTTGGGTGATTGTGTGTGCGTGTATGATAGCAGATTTTGCACCACGCGTGGCTCTTTGAACTTTACCAATCATCAATGGCTTTGCACTCTTAACATCCTGCCATCCATGGAATATCACATCTCTAACTCTAACCCTAATTATTATTGCTCTTGTCTGAGACACAGATGGATAAGAATTCATCCTTCAACCCGTTTATAATGTATCAAACTATAATTTATTTCATAATTTCCATCTGAAGGGTGGAGTATGTGCTATGTAAATATAAATACTCCTATAACACACTCGGAAATCTCGTCTCCTAATTTCGATGTTGCTGTGGCTTAAACTCTTGTCCCCTTCTACTACAATAATCTTATGCTTCTGATACTGTTCTCTAACAGAACAGATTTTCATGACTTTTTTGATAACCTTACTACTTATCACGAGACTGTTATATCTTTTCATCCAAATACTGAGGTCCTCTATTTAGGGGATTTCAATGTATACAACATTGAATTGTTGGGTTCCTCTCAAACTGATTTAGGTTGGGGAGGAAGCCGAATCCTTCAGTATTCTCAACGATCTGGAAGTTAATTAAGGAACCTAATCACACACATTCCGGATCGTCTCAACCGATTCTTGAACACACTTGACCTATGTTTTCACACTAGTCCTTCTCTCTATAAAGTATAAATACATCGCTCCTCTCGGTAAATCTGACCACAACCTTATATCTCTTAAATTTTAATACTTTCTCTCCAACATCTCCATCCTGCCCTATGCGGTTTTTCTGGCACTTTGATCGGGCCGATTGGGGGGCATTGCGTTGCTTCTACGCTAACTATAATTGGAGTGACTGCTTTGACTCTGAAGAAGCTTCAGCCGAAAAAGTGGGAACTGTAATGTTGATGGGATGAGCAGGTTCATATTCCTTTCTTGACTAATCTTTTTCTCTCCTCAAAATCCATGGTTCATTCGTGCTTGTTCTCTGGCCATTCAGGCTTAGACACAGTGCGTAATCAGGTTTGTGGAAAATTTCTTGTTCTCTCTATTATTCTAGCTAACTTTTCATTTCCTTGGAATCATTGCA
The DNA here is from genome assembly GCA_015478945.1 of Trachelipus rathkii. Taxonomy (NCBI): domain Eukaryota; kingdom Metazoa; phylum Arthropoda; class Malacostraca; order Isopoda; family Trachelipodidae; genus Trachelipus; species Trachelipus rathkii. The sequence goes on from JABUQX010086613.1 coordinate 6,750, forward strand.
GGGATAACTCTTCGACGAGCAAAGAGGACTTTCAATTAAACGAAAGTGCGCTGACCTCCTTGGTTCTCCTAACTGAACAAATCTCTCTAGCCCCTTGCCAATAGCAATTCTATACAACTTCTGTAATCAATCCTTTCCTCCTATTATTGCGCTCTGATGAGTTCTGTTGTTTAATACTTTGGCCAACTGAAAAGGAAAATCATATCTTTTGGCCTCCTATTTTCCTCTACTCAACCCTGGACGATTCTCCCATATCTCTTCCTCTCTTCTCCTCTCAGGTGTGCCTATGCCTTTACCTGTGATTACACTTGATCGGGTGCATGGGCTTTTGAAATCTATGAACGTATGGAAGGCGGGTGGCCCGGATGTCATTCCTCTCCAAGTTTTGAGGAGGTGTTCTTCCGTGCTGACCCCACCCCCTAGATCTATTATACTCTCTATGCCTTAATAATACCATTTTATCTCACTATTGATAGCACGCATATGTCCCAACCTAACTTCCAAAAAAGGATGCTGCTCTGATCCTTTCTAACATCGCCCTATAGCTCTAACTGTATTCCTTAAGATCTTTGACATTCTCAACTCTCACTTTTTAGATCATCTGGAATCTCATTCCTTCTTTCCGATTCCAGTACGGCTTTCGCGGCGCTTCGGAGATCTATCTGGCAAATAGCTTTCCTATTTAAACAGATTTATGGTTTTCCGCCCTTCAGGAGCTACGGGAAGACTTGTGTGGTGGCGCTTGACATAT
>JABUQX010086613.1:17500-27500 GCA_015478945.1 Trachelipus rathkii
TATATATATATATATATACTATTATTATATCATTTTCACATGTATAAATTTGCAGAAAATTTTTTTATTGCCTTTCAGCTACTTTTCGATTAAAATATTGAGAAAACCATATCAACATGCTAAAGAAAACCAATTAATAAATATATTTTCTAAATATTTTTACGCATGTTTTTTTTTATGGTTTAAACCAATGGTTTTTTTATGTGGTTTAAACCATGGTTTAAAACCAATGGTTTAAACCATACTACCCACCCTATATATATATATAATATTATATATATATATAATATATATATAAATATATATTATATATATATATATATATATATATATATATTTATATATATACCTATATATATATATAATAACTATATATTAAAATTATATATTAATATATATAGTATAATATAATATATATATATATATAATATAATATTATATATATATATATATATATTATATATATATATATGTATATATAAATATATATATCTATATATATTATATATATATATATATATAATATATATATATATATATATATATATATTATATCTATAATATATATATAATATAATATATATATATATATATATATAAATAATATATTTATTATATATATATATATATATATATATATTATATATGATATATTTATATATATAATAATTATTTATAATAACTGTTTTGGCACTCTGACGCTCTATTGCCTTGAAATAATCGAAATAAAATCGATTACATAGTTCGTTCGATATATATCGGTTAACATCCTTTTAAAGGAAAAGTTCCTATATATATATATATATATATATATATATAATATATATTATATATTATAATATATATATATAGAAATAGACATGAATCCTTTAATAATATATATATTAATTATATATATATATATAATATAGTTATATATATATATTATATTATATAAATTATATATTATATATATATATATATATTATATATATATATAGACTATATATATATATATATATATATATATATATATAAAGGTATAATGGTTCATTAACGACTCCTCCATGCCCAGAAATTGTTACTTGGATATTATTCAGCAGATCAATTACAGTAGATTCACGCAATTATGATAATTTAAGATTTTCTTTCAAAGGATATACGCCAAGAGGTATTCAAAGAATGAACTCCAGGAAATTATATATTAAGTAAGAATTGCGGATTCTTTTCCTTTTCATTTTCCTTTTTCTTTTTGTTTTCCTTTTCCTTCTCCTTCTCCTTTTCCTTTTCCTTTCTTTTTCCTTTTCCTTTTCTTTTTCTTTTTCATTTTCCTTTTCCTTTTTTTCCTTTTCATTTCCCTTTCCCTTTTCCCTTTTCTCTTTCCTTTTCCTTTTCCTTTTCCTTTTCCTTTTCATTTACATTTTCATTTTCATTTTCATTTTCCTTTTTATCTTCTTTTTCATTTTCATTTCCCTTTTTTTCCTTTTCATTTCCCTTTTCCTTTTCCTTTTTCTTTTCTTTTCCTTTTCCTTTTCCTTTCCCCTTCCTTTTTATTTTCCTATTTTTTTTTATTATTTCTTTTTATTGAAATTAGAAAAATCATTTAGTATTATTTTAGCATTTTCCTGCTAGATTTGTTTGTTTGTTTTTTTATAATTATTTTATTTTGGTAGTTAGTTTAGATTTGGAAAGGTTTAGATTAGGTTAGGTTAAGTTAGTTAGGCTAATCTATGTTAGCTTGGTTAGGGGTAGGTTAGCTGAAAAATGCTTAAAAAAATGCTATACCTATTACTTTTTATTTACATATTTTTTTTTTTCATTTTAAATAATTAAGTAAAATTTAAACATAAGTAAACAAAAAGTAATAAATAATGAATATATAATTTTTAATAAAGTTATATGTGAAAACATAAAAGCAAAAAAGAACCGAAATTTGATTTACTCTATTCGAAAAACGTATTAATTTCAATATGTACTTTAGTATATTATGAGCATCTCTTAATGCAACAGTTTATAATATATATAATATATATATAAAAAAAAAAATAATATTAATATTTAGATTATAAATTTTTTTATAAATTATAGAATATAATTATATATATATCCTATAATAGGATATATAAACGTATATTTATATATATAATATATATTATATATATATTATATATATATATATATATATATATATATATATATATATATATATATATATATATATATATATATATATATATTATATATATATATGATTATACTATCTATAAATATTTATATAATATATATATTTTAATATATTAAATTTATTATTATCTATTTACATAATATATATATATATATATATATATAATATATATATATATTATATATATCTATATTATATATATATTATATATATTATTATAATATATAATATATATTATATATATAGCATATATATATATATATTTATATATATATATATATATATATGATATATATCTTTATATATATTATATATTATATATATATATATATATATATATAATATATATATATATTATATATTACATTATATATATATATTATATATATATATAATATATATATATATATATTATATTATATTATATATATATATATATATATATATATATGTCAAGACAGCCTTAGCAAGCCGGTGGCTTAAAACAATTCTTGCTCGTGAAACCCCACAATCAGTCATTGGTTGCACTGACAGACCTCTGGTCTACTTCTGGGGTATAAAGTGAAGTGAATAACTCTCCAAATAATTCTACTCCAAAATAATTTATAAAAGATAAAATAAAATAAATGATTATAATATTTAGAATTCACTTTACTGGAATATTAGAGAAAGTTCATAAACAAATTTATTGATCTAGTGTTTGAAAATTGTATTAAATATCACAATGGTGCTAGGGTTAGGTTAGGTTAGGTTAATTTAGGTTAGGTTAGGTTAATTTAAGTTAGGTTAGGTTAGCTAGCAATCTTATATCCTTATTGAGTAAATAGATAATTCCAGACTTTATTTGTGAAGTACATGCAAATTTGAGCGTAAAGGCTAAGACTAAGTTCAGAGAGTTGGGTAGAGAAAGAATGAGATTGTATTGTAAGGAGTGTAAGACAAATCCTTCTCAATGAAGGAGGTATATGACTAAAGAGTTCAGAGAGGAAGTGCCCATCGTAATGGCTATAGTATAAGAAAAAGTGAAAGAAAGTGAAAAGAATCAGTGAGATCAAGAGAGTTTAAAAGAGGAAAAGTTTTAGATTCTACTCTTTTAAAGAGAGTTCTGTGAATGAACCACTCCAGATGTGTGAGGTATACTCCATACAGGAACAAACAGCATCCCTATAAAGATCAAGCAGCTGGGGTGGCGTGAAGAAATACTGAAGGCCCCTCAGAGCACTCAACCTCTTGGAAATTTGTTTAGGCAGAGAAAAAATGGGATCTTTCCAATTAAGATCACTAGAAAAAGAAATAGCAAGAATATTAGGGACAGACAAAATTTGAGTTGTGTATTTTTGAAGATGTTGTAGTTGTGTGGAAGATATGTCGAGTAGTAAGATGATGGAATTGAATTTTTGAGGCATTGAAAACCACCATGTTCCCAATGACCCAATTAAAAATTCAAGAAGGGTCAAAGGTTAGCTGCTTCAAGGCGGCACCTTAGCATGAATTACGGGTGAGATATCTTTGAGATAAGTAATGAAGTGTGAAGTTGTAGGTATAGTAGTGTGTAAGTGAAGAAATAATAGGGAGAAAGTCATTAATTAAAAGTAGAAAAAGTTGGAAATAGGACAGAACCCTGCAGAACACCCCAATTTATAGATTTAAAGGATGAACAGTGGGCCTCTACACCTTCTGCAATTAACAACTGGAAAGGAAATCAGTTAGAGGGTCACAGAGAGAAGGATAGATACAGAAAAGGGAAGTTTAGAAATTAAAGTTTTGTACCAGACTCTATCGAAGTGAATAAGGGCTGAGGATCAAAATTTAGAGCGACAGAGTTGCATGGCAAGGGTGCTGGTTCGATCCCTAGATTATCAAGAGAAGTTCCCCTCCTAGAATAAGGCTATGCCCGTGAGGTGTGAACTTTAAAGGAAAAAAAACGCAACGAACGGAGATTAATGCCATACTACGATAGTTCGAGGGTTGAGAGGGGTCCCCCTTTTTTAAGCATATGCCGAATAAGCGCACATTTCCAGCAAGAAGGGAAGGTCGAAGAAGATAGACAAAGACGAAATAGTCTACCATTGCAGGATGCAAGCTCGGAAGCACAAGTTTTAAGAACCACAGGAGGGATACCATCAAGACCTTGCATCTGCTTAGTATCAAGCTCAGCAAGAGAGGAAATAACGTCTTTAGAGAAAATAGAATGATAGGCATATATGAGTTGGAAGGATGAAGAAGAAGGAATAGCACCGGAATCGTTCTAAGGCGAAATTAGAGGCAAAAGTTTGATCGAAGAGTTCATCTTTAGCGGAAGGTAAAACTGCAGTTACGCCGTCAGAAGATACTAGAGAAGTAAAAGAGAATGTAGAAAAGGACGTGAGAAAGAGAGACCAAAAATATTATTCAATTTACAAAGGAGAAAAGAGTTTTTAGTATAAAGAAGTATATATTTTACACGATTCCGAAATGAAATTTAAGTTGTGTTTGAGCAAGTTTCTGGAGCTTGAAGACGACAATAATTCTTGACAGTAGAACTCCTGTGGCAAATTGAACGAGAACAGGTAGAGTTAAACCAAAGTTTGTTAGGTTTAGTTGAAGCAAAAAATATGGAATGTGCGCTACTATACGCTAGGTAATACATTCAGCACACTCCAAGAGACCCTCTCACTAAGGAAACAGTCATTCCATGGGAAATAAAAGAAGTACAACCGCCATTCGGACCAGCTAGTAGTACCGAAGAGCCATAAATGTTTCCTCTCTTTAGGTGGGGGCCTTTCTTGCGGAAGACTTGAAGAGATAAAATAAATTACAGAGAATAAAGTGATCGGAGGAACCCAAAGGTGGAAATAGTTTAACAAAATATGAGGACGGAATGGAAGTTAAGAAAGATCTAAAATGTTGAGTTCATCTCAAAGAAAATCAGGGATGCGAGTAGAGAGCTTCCTCATCTGCTTTAGGTGGGGAATAGCCCAAATTTTCGACAGGTCAAATGATAGATATGACATTAAAAAAATTTCCCGTACAACCCGCCGCAGGTGTTAGGATAGGTTAGGTTAGGTTAGGTTAGGTTAGGTTAGGTTAGGTTAGGTTAGGTTAGGTTAGGTTAGGTTAGGTTAGGTTAGGTTAGGTTTTGTTGGATTCATTAGAGAAACTCTAAATAACCAGATATTTTTACAATGTCGGCCATTTGACCTCTCGATCATTTTCCATGTCGACCACTTGGTACTAGCTTCCTTTATGGTATTCTGGATAGAGAAATGGTAGGCAATTTCACCAGCTGTATCTTGAGAATAAGCGGAAAACCACTGGCTTTGGTGGATGTTGAAGTCGCCAAGAATTTTGATTTCAGAGAAAAATGAAGAATAGAGTATGTGTAAGGATTTAGATAGTTTAGTTCTGGGGATCGTTTATGTTCCACATTTTATCTGATTCAAACCTAAGGGAGGAGTTAATATAGGAAACTCAACTTAAAGACCTTAGACTGATCATTCAGGATCATTTAGACTAGTTTAGCTCTGGGGATCGTTTACGTTCCAAATTTTATCTGATTCAAACCTAATGGGGGAGTTAATATAGGAAACTCAACTTGTAGACCTTAGACTGATCATTCAGGGTCATTTAGGATAGTTTTGTTCTTAGGATCGTTTACGTTCCAGATTTTATCTGATTCAAACCTAAGGGGGGGGAGGGTTAATATGGGAAACTCAATTTATAGACCTTAGACTGATCATCCAGGGTCACTTAGGATAGTTTAGTTTTGGAGATCGTTTACGCTCCAAAAATTTCTGATTCAAACCCAAAGGAGATTAATATAGGAAACTCAACTTATAGACCTTATACTGTCAAGGGTCAAGTATGACGTCAACCAATGTAGTTGGAAAAATCAAAACTTAATTATTCAGTTATTATTAACAGAATTTATTTTATTTCCTTTATTGAACGAAAATTCGGTCGGACAAAAAAAGCGTAGAGAAAGTTGTTTTGGAAATAAATTCCCTGGACGTAAATTCTTAGAACAGGTCGGGTTGGTGCTGCCACAGAATTATCAACAAGTTTTGACAGTTTTTCTTTCTTCAGTAATATTTGCAACACTAATAGTTTTTTCTTTAATTTTTATTCTGTTTAACCCCACCTCTCTTTCTCCAGACCTTACAACTCTTGGTTCTTAACCAAAATTCAGGTGTTCGAGAGCTCAGACAGCAAATACTACTCTGTTCAAGTACTGTTTCTATCTTCAATTTAAATACAATAGAAACATGCTGTGTTCATGTGCTTAACGATGTAATCTACTGCTGTGTTCCTAATTTGGAGTTTTCCTAATTTATCATTTAAAGTTTAGGCTCTCATGCAAGTCTACCACTAATTATTTTGTTTGTGTTGCTTTTGTATCTCATTCAAATACCCAAACATCGAATATTAAAACACATCCTCTCGTTTTCTCCATTCTTTGATATAATAATATTGGGTGATTTTAATGTTCACTACCGACACTAACTTTGCTCTGGTTCCTAAAATAAAGATAGTGAATTCGCCAACAACAACAACAACAACAACAACAACAACAACAACAACAACAACAACAACAACAACAACAACAACAACAACAACAACAACAACAACAACAACAACAACAACAACAACAACAACAACAATAATAATAACAATCTTGAGCAGATGGGGTAGCTCCCCTATCCATATCCTTCTTAATCTTGGATTTGAATCCAACATACCAGATCTTTCCATAACTTCTAATCCTTCTCCTTACGCTGTTAAACTCTTTTCCTCCTCTGGGATCCTCCGTGAACCTAATTTCAAGAAAGATTCACAACTATGGCGAGGAAATACTTTTCACACTTGATATGACTCTCTTATATGTTTTGGTATATGATTCCTTACAATGAGACATGCCTACCAAATTTATTGGCATACCCCAGCAAAATTCAACCTTCAGGTAATTGCCCAACATTCTTTGATATCTTTCTTGCATCTTTTTGATTTCAAACTTTTTCAGGCTACAACAATAATTATTTACTGGGTAACAGAATTTTTTTGGGGGGTAATGTTTCCTTAACTTCATTAGTACAATCTTACCAATTTTGGGGGGAGAAAAACGAATATGACAAGGAAAAATCTTTATTAGTTCTAGTTTCTGTGATATGCAATAGGTGGAAATGTTATTTTAACGGATTAAGAGAAAACGATACATTTTATTTACATATGCCAACAACACTGAAAGTGCATTTTAAATATTGTTAATGACAGTTACATTCTAAGAGTTTTAAATTGGCGATGAAAACCTGGCAGGTAGTTTGGTGTGAAGAGGATCAGGTGGTGACTTCATGAGATCGCTTTCGTTTGGCTTGCCTCTTGTAAGTGAGTTTCGGAGAATCCCTACACACAGACCAGCAGTAATCCGCAAGCATAGCTTCATTCCAACGGCCCTGATATCTTTGTTCCATGACAGAAATATCCTGATGGAATCTTCTCCGTGTTCATCACTGACAGCCACAAATCAGAGGTAAAAGTTAGGTGGGGTGGAGATAATGGATTTTAAGAGACATGTTGCATCCGAGTTGGTGGTATTTTTCCAGAAGCACTACCATATGAGTGTAGTTATCATCTCTTTTGTTGCCTAAGAATCCATGCATAACTCCCTTTAAGGCTTCCCAAGCTTCATTTTTTTCTCCTCCAAAACTCGGTCAAACTAAGAATCCTTTACAAGTTGTTGAATTTGTGGTCCAACAAAAGTACCTTCCTTAACCTTTGTGAGGCTCAATCTAGGAAATTTGTCTTAAAGTACTTAAAGAACTCTCCTTTCTGGTTCATACCTTTGGCAAAATTTTTCATGATACCCAGCTTTATTTGAAGGGGTGGAAGAGGAACATCTTTTGGGTTTACGAGAGACTCTGCAACAACATTTTTTTCTCGCTAGAGTCAAGATTTCTTGCAGGCTAGTCTGCTTAATTGTAATGTGCTTTCATATCTCTACTGTCCGACAAACATAAAAAGCAGCAGCACTTAGTGTACCCCTGTTGCAATCCTAATACAGAGATGACTTTGAGATTGCCACAGATTTTCCACCTGTGTTTACCATATTTGATTGAGTCGGCGAGGCCGTCATGTTTGCATAAGTCTCCTTCATGTGAACTGCATGACCAAAAGGAATAGAAAGAAGACGGTTGCCGTTGTGTAGTAATACAGCTTTCAAACTAAGCTTGAAGGAGTCTATGAATAGCCTCCATTCAGTTTTATCATGGTTCAAATTCAAACATTTCATCAAGCCATTAACGTCGCAGCAAACAACCAGATTGTTTTTCTTCTCAAAAAAGGGAAGCAGATCCCTCTGACGTTCTCTGTACTGTGAGACCCTGACATCACGTTGGAGAAGATTCCATTGCTGTAGTCTTGACCCTAGAAGTTCTGCCTTCTCCTTTGACAAGTCAAGGTCTCGAATGAGATCACTTAATTCCGCTTGACTCAGTCGGTACGGTGTATCATCGTTTAGCTCAAAATCTGGGTCATAGGATGTGGAAGGCTTGTTGGGTTCTTCTTCTACCACACTGTCTTCATTTTCTACTTCAAGCTCATAATGTTGAGGTGGAGTAGGAACTGGTAGACTATCTGAATGTGGAATAGGTCGAATAGCAGATGGAAGATTCGGGTATTCAACTGTTCCTCTTTTCTTCCTTGACAATCCTGCCTTTATAGGTGGAGTCAAGCAGAAGTAGCAGTCATCTTATATATCGTTTTTTTATTTTTCAGCCATTCTCATAGTATAACTGAACAAGAGTTGTAACATATATGTGGAGCCTATGACTTATCCTGATCCCCTATCTTCATACCAAAATAATGCTGCTAGGCAGTCTTCACCAGAGGCGTTCGTTTGCGTTTCTGTGACGAAAATGTTATTTAATCACAAGGTACACATTATAAATACATTTTACATCTAAATATTTTGATGTCCAAATTTTTAACTAAGCGCTCCAAAAACAGAAATTCTGAAAAAATATATAAACAATATGAAACTCACAGTCACATTAACAGTTTTTATGTTTATAACCTATAAACATCTGGGGAACGTTCTGTTATATCAGTTGAGAGATGTGACAACTCCCAAAAATAAATTTCACTCATACTACAAATGTAGGCCCAAAAATTACATATCACTGTATATCCAAAGAAAGAGCTAATTGATATATATATATATATATATATATATATATATATATATATATATATATATATATATATATATATATATATATATATATATATATATATATATATATATTTTTTTTTTTTTTGAATTGAAATACATAAGAATAATACGCTAATTTTGAGCTCGAAACAATTTCAATGTTGGGCAGTGAATATAATCATCCATCTTAATAAATGTTCCATCTCTTACGGCATTATTCTCCGTTTTCGTTGATATCTTGATTAAATCTAGACAAAGTGGAAATTTTTTAAAAACAAAAAAAAAAGTTTTTGAGAAAGATAACTTTAACCCTCATGGTAAAATCCAACTCTTGATAGTTTACAAGTACTGCCAATCCTATAAAGTACTTAATAATTACATGATTTGTTACTTAGGAAGTTCTTAACTCAAAGTTTGTATTTTCCATTTGGTCATTGAGTTGTTGAAGCTTGGGTATGTGCTTTTTAAAGAACCAATGAACAAGCCAAATTTTAGTTCATAATCTTAAGGCCGGCAATATATATATATATATATATATATATATATATATATATATATATATATATATATATATATATATATATATATATATATATATATATATATATATATATATATATATTAGAGAATAATCTACTTTAGACGTAGTT
>JABUQX010086614.1:0-12500 GCA_015478945.1 Trachelipus rathkii
TTCAATTAGTCTGATTCCCTGTGCTATAAAAGTAGTCTAATAACTTCCATTTTTTCGAATTTGGATAGAATTTCTCAGTGCGGTCGTCTCAACTCGAGTATTTTCCCCTCAACTAGATAATTGATTAATGTATGAGTGGATCTGCTTTTTAGTTAAGAGATGGTTTTATTATTCCATTTGGAAATATTACTAAATTTTATATACATATAATCTACCACTCGTAAATTCCACCATCAGTTTTTTCATTAAATCAAAAATCAAATTACCACTGTTCTCAATCAAGAACATCAATTGGCAGTTAGCCATAGCTTTGGTTAATGCAGTCTTTAACCCTGTACATTCTTATTTTAATCCTTTAAGCCACCTACTAAGTAATTCCGAGGTAATGAGCATAGGATTAGAAAACATGTTTCAACATTAGAAAAGTCCCTTAGGTATGAAGGTATGAAATAATAAAGAATCTTGAAGATGATTTTGAGAACAGATTGAAAAATTTCAAAGTGTGGGATATATGAGTAAAGATGGAAAATATCATATAGATCTTTCATGGATTTCTGTTTTGAAGATAAACTTCCTTTGTGGCCATCAAACTATAACATTGCTCATGAAGTACTTCATATTAGATACTAATAAAGAAATATTTAGAAAATAAAATTATCTAGTGTAAAGCCTAAGAAACAAATTTATTTCAGTGACGTTTAACTGATCGTATTGATATGAGAGTTCAGTGGTGAACTTCCGTCTGAGTATTGTATAATAGTTATAATTTATGGTTCCTCCAGACCTGTTATCATACATGATGATACAAGTATCAACAAGGTCAGGCCTGTGTTTAGCTGTTCTCTTAAAAACTAATTCTTTGCCATCTCTAAATGAGGCAGCCTATACTTGGCCCAGATCTGTATGTCCCCTCCTTGTTGGGTCATTTTTTCCCCGGATCATCCGATCAATCAGTTTGTTCAATGTTTAGCGGACTTAAACGCGCGAGCGGTCCTTCAGATTAAGTTAAAATCTATCGAAGAACGCGAAATCGCTTTTGCTTTTTTTTGGAGAAAAAGTAATGGGTCAATTAAAGTGCTTATCGATGGCATAAAGGCACCATTGTTTTTTTTGGTTTCACATCTACCTTTCTCCTCAATTATAAATCATTTAAGTCAGTCATGCTCATACAGTCCTTAGGATGATGCATGTCCTCAGATTCTATTAATATAATTTTTTTTGTTGATAATTTAATTATTAGTGGCAGAGATCCACAACATTTAAAGGAACTAGGATAAAGAGTTTTAAAGCCAGAAGGAAGATGGTGGTTCCATCTTAGAAGTTGGGACTCGAATAATGATCAATTCAAGAACTGTATTTAATGCGAAGAAGAGGGTAGAATAGTTCAACATCAGGAATCAGAGATAAGGTTCTTGATATCTTTTAAATCTCTTACAGATAATTAAAACTACGCAAATTTTCACGCTAATATGCTGATGCAAATCCAAAAGTAATTTGTTGTTATTCTCTGTGTTTTCCAAGGATTTTTGATCTTCTTAAATAATCTTTTACCCGTAGGCATTATAAGAGGTCTCGGTACTTAATTAGTGGAAATTATGGCAATTAGGTGCGATCTCTCAGAATTGGGATGAAAAAGGTCCCTGAATGATGTGTTAGTGTTCCTGGTTCTTTCACTTTATTGTTCTAGATTTTAATAAATGTTCAAATAAATTGAAATTGAAAGGTGGTGCCTTTCTCACCTGTCTCCTAAATACTCTATTATTCATGGATTTTTTGATGCTTCTTAATGTATGTTATGGTTTTTGTCGTTTAAATAGTAATAATGGTTCAAAGGTTCTAGATTGTTAATGTATTCTCAAGGCCAAAGATGTGGCCCTCTCAAATCTAAGGGCTTTGCCCTCTTTAGCGTTGTGTTATTGTCTGTGTTCTTATTTTTCAAATGTATCAGAGGAAATATATTATCAGAATATGTTTTCTTTAATGTTCATGTTCAAATATAAACATTTAAAATGGTGTTATGTAAAGAACATGCTCAAATTGTCGTTTCATGGCTACTTGGAAGGCAGAAAAATAAAAAATATTTTTTGTAAATAATAGGCTCAAAGAAAATTAATCAAAAATCAAGTTGAGCTAGAGTACAATGTATTCATTTCTTATGCTTACATCAATACTGCTGAAACCCCAGCAGATCTGATTACCAGAGGTGTTAGAACCTCTACTTCTGACATGTTTTCTTTTCATATATTGCCATTATATGATCTATAGGGTCCTTCTTGGATTCTATTAAAAATCAATCTCAATGGCCTATTAGTAAACTTAAAATGTGTCTGAGGCCAATAAGGAAAGACTTTACAATGTAAACATCCTGTCGGTTGTTTTCTCAGTTCTTTGGTTAACATTAATCTTGTTAGATATCCTCAAGTGGTGCATCGCGCTTTTCACTCACGTCACTTCAAAAAATATTCAACCTTCATTAGCAGGAGTTAAAGGGTGGATGAGATTGTAGATCAGTAAAGCCTAAACATATAGTTGGTTGTAAAGATGAATTGCAGCAGCGATTTTGTTTTTTCTAAAGGAAGATATTATTTCTCCAAAATCGTCTTAAAAAGGATGAAATTCCATCGTTTTGGTTTCAATCAACGGTAACTTATTCATAGGAGGATAAACCAGGCCTAATTCCGATCCAAAAAGGTAGATATTGCCCAAGACACTGTTTATAATACATGTGAATGTGATAAATCCAATTCTTCTTTGGCAAGGACTATGCATCTTCACTAAATTAAATCATAGGAGAGACTTTCATCTCAGATGTCAACATTTGGGTGTGTTCCAACACTATCATTTTATCAAGAGCTCAATGGCTTCTGGATTACCAAAGGTCAGGCAGCTGTAAAGGGAGATGTTTTTGTCAGAACTGTATTTGTAGGTGGGGTCAAAAAATTTAACAGTAATTCCAGTACACCCTTTAACATATCAAAAATGACTAATCTTCCTCATCATAGAGTTAATTTTGTGGGTCCTCCTTTTTGAGCATACTGGTGTGGATTTTACAGGGCATCTCGTTGTAAAGATTAAGATAAGGATTTCTAAAGAAATGTATCTATATTTCACCTGCTTTTGTCTTCTGTCCAATGGTTTTTCATTGGGGCAGATCTGTCCACTGAATCCCTTTTTAGTCTTATTCCAACGTTTCACAAATATATATGGCATACCGTCCAATTTGTACTCAGATAATGCCCAGGAATTTCCAACAAGGTGGAAATATACTGTTTAGACCAATATCTTGTCTTAAATATGTTGTTCTCCGAACATATGCGTATCAAATTAACATCAAACATTACAAAGATTCCAGTTTCTTATCCAGATATGGAGATAGTTTTTGGGATTCGGTTTCCTTTGGGAGAGAATGATACGAAAAGTTAAGGGATGTCTCTATAAAAAAATACTATATGGTTAAAGCAACCTTAACCTCTTTGAACTGTTAACAAGTATTTCAAATATCACCAATAGTCATCAATTAACTCAAGAGACCTTTAACCTATGGTCTATCAGATAATGATTATGGAAGTTCTATTGCTCCAAATCCCTTTTTGAAGCCTTATGGCAATTTCAAACCTCATATTCAATGAAGTTTCCACCCCCCATATGGAAAAAACTTCCTTCCTCACAACAAGACTTAGCCATAACTCAAACTGCTCAAGGAAGAGTTTTGGATGGAGATTTTCAGGGAATTATGGTATGAGTTTTACCTATTAAAATTTGCGCCAGACTAGTAGAAATCTCTATCAGTCAGAGTGGACCCAACAAATTAACGGTTGGAGATATAGTTTCTGATACAACACACCTAATAGTCCAAACCTATGACCTTCTGGTTTTGGGTAGAGTTTCTGGAAGAGAGGGTTGGAGATGACGATAAGATCAGGAGTGGGTTATTAAAAAAGGGAGATGGACAAACCTGTCACTCATTTTCTATTTTGTCATCTCTATCCTCAAAACTTTGGAGTTATCTATTACCTCAAATATTTTTACACACATCTGTCTCATGTGTGGAAACTGATGCTGACGCAAGCAGTGATCTCTCCAATTACAGATGGTCCATAAACAAATGAAAAATACAGATTCAAGTTGTCCTCAAATTCAACCATTTCAAGTTATTGGGGCAAAGTAATAAAGTGATACTGCTATTGTAATGTACCAACCTTCTAACCTTATCAGGTATAACAATTCACCTCAACTTGACTCGTCAACAGAATCAAATTTCTCAGCTCAATTTCAGTCAAAGAAGACCTATTGCACGGTCCTGCTGTACCCAGTGTCAAAGATTCCCTTCAGCAGAGAATTCTATCATAGATTGTAAAATTTAATTCTTTTAATCTTGGCAATGGTTTCATTGCAACTCTTCAGTTAGCAGGATATAAAAACTATTATATCTTCCACATATTCTCTTCTATTTTGCTTATTTTAGTATTTTATTTAGGATATAGTATTTTATTTTAGGATTTAAAAACTATTTGCTAAGAGTACAATCTTTTTATTTATTATTTTAAGCGGAATTTATATTTTTTGTCTACATGTGGTATCCTTTTTCACTAAATTCACTAAAAAATCACAGATGTCTGCGACAATTGTGGACTCCCACTTCAAATTCAATAGCGGTGCTATTTAGTCGTGTTTGTGTAATGTAATAAAAGTTATAACAAATATCACACAAAATGTAAACGGGTTAAACAGAACTAAATTTCTTCATTTCTTTCCAAATATTTTCACTATCAACTAATAATGCTATTGGCCTCTTTACCTTCTCACCAAAATCAAAATTTACCCTAATAAGCTTTTAAGTGATAGTTATTTCTAAAACCAAAAGGCAGAGTTATCTATGGAATATCAAATAATTAATATACAAAGAGCAAAAAAATCTTTGAAAACAACAAATTCAGGTAAGGCAATGTAGATTCACAATTATACTTATATATCATTTTTTTAAATCTATATAATCGAATATAGCTAAGTAGAATAAAGCTAATAAGATGCTGGGCAATAATAAATCGCAATGTTGTTTTACAAGAGCAAGGAAAGGAAGTTAAACTGTATAATAGCTATGTTAGGCAAGTATAGAGTATTGTGCACAAGTTTTTGGGCCCCTTATTTAAAGAAAGACTTAGATAGCTAGAGAGAGTGCAAGGTAGAGCAACAAGGATGATTCTGGTTGAGAGTAAGAGCTATGAGGAAGGCCTGAAGGAAGTTAGGAATGTTTCTGTAGAAAGGCGATTTTCTCAGAGGGGACATGATACAAGTCTCAAATATTACATCTATTGATAAATACAGAGAGCGCATAATTTTGTCATAGTTGAAAATGGACGGTGCGCGCTGGGGCAATAATACGGAAAATTAAAAAGAAAGCATTTTCCATCTTGATATAAGAGCATGCATTTAGTAATAGGGTTGTTAATTTTGGCTGGTCTGCCAGAGGAGGTTGTTGAGCTGTGACTCGATTGCACATTTAAGAAAGGGATAGGGTTGTTAATGGATGGTTTGGGTATCATATAATTATATTCATGTTGACGAAGCCAAATTGGCAGGTTTTAAATGTTGTATTAGGGAAATCAGGTAGGGTTAGTATAATAAATAAGATGGTAAATGGGCTAGTGTTGTGTCACGTTAGAACTTAGTTTCTATCTAATTGCATGTGGACTGGGTTTGGGTTATCATTATATAGTTATTATATAATATATCATATTATAATATAATATATATATATATAGTAATATATATTAAGTACTATATATATATTATATATATGTTACTATATTAAGTATAATATAACTAAGTATATATTTTGTTATAAACCAATCGATTTACGCTCATTAGTTTTCGACTAAGTCCAAATTGCTGATTTTGTAGTTTACAACAATTTGACAAAGCCTAGGGTGGCATTTGTTGGATTTGGCATTGAGGACTGTTTGGTTAGTGTGGGGTTGACTGGCGACAGTCCTCGATAGGGCCATTGGTGGCTTCTATACTGCGTCTCTATATTCTTAGATCGTCTTTAAGATGTCTCTTAAATGAATTCTATTCTTAAAAATAGAAGTAGCATCTGCCAGGCTATTCCTTCATTTTTTCCTCTTTTAGGTTGATTGTTATGATATGCTTTAGAGGAGAAAAAGCCATTCAACGCTAACTTTAGGCTCTTTGAAGGGTAGATCAGTATACAGCAACTGCACGGCTTCTTTGTCACCAATATCTGGATGCTCTATCGACTGACCTCCTTGCTAATTTAAAGCTTCTTATAGTTATATCAAATTGTTTTCAACTTCTTTAGAGCAGCAGAGAAATTTTTAAAAGTTAAGGAACATTGTGTGTACAAGGACGAGAGAGAACCTTGACCTTTTTCTTTAAACCAGTCGAAGCTTTCGACTAAACTCTACAATAAATCTCAGAACTTTTCATACTCATACCTTCTGAGACCTTCTGAAAATGAATGAATAGGGTAGTAATAGGGGCATAGGTTGTACGTTTCATGCACTTACAATTATGTTCAGTGTGTCTTCCTTTTTTTCCTTGACCTTCTTGCAACCTTTTTATGCAATGGGTCAGGTTGCAAAGTTTGTGAGCATTTACGCTTTTTGTTGTTGATGGGACCTTCATTGTTAAGTTAACCCTGTTAAGATAGCGCCAATTAGATTATAAACAGCAGCTAGTAGACGAGTACCAATTGTTCAATGCAGAGAACTTTCTCTTCGTCCCTTGTGAGTTTTTTTTATGTTCTTCAGCTCTTAAAATATAGATGGTTAAGCGTTGAAGGTTGAATTCCAATTAAAATATAATCCAAATTGAAACATAGGTGCATGTGGTAAAAAAAACTTCGAAGTTTACAATTGCATTTTGCGATGTGGAAGTCGCAAGTGAGTGAACTTGAATGAAGCGATTGAAGTCACTCACAGAGTCACAAGATTCATAATTTGGTCAGCTCGAAATTTTCTGACTCCAACTCGATCTGCTATTTTGAAAGTTACGCGATTCCGCTCCGACTACACCGACTCCGACTTCCGACTCCGACTCCGACTGCCGCCTCCCGACCTCTTGAAAATTACGACTCCGACTCCACCCTCTTCAAATTACCGACCCGACTCCACGCCATTTTCAAACAGTTAGCCGACTCCACTCTGCCTCAAAACCTTACAGACTCACCCGGGCCCGACTCCGAAATAACGACTCCACAACCTGGTAATAACACTCATTTATAGATTTAAAGAGTGAGGCAGGTGGCATTCACAAACTACTGAAGGAAAAGGACCATATACAGAAAAGACTAGAAAGAACGATCGGCCGAGTAAAGGCGTTTTTCTACAAAAGCCGATTGGTGCCGGCAAGAGAAATGATTGAAGATTGAGCACTGCATTAGCAAAAGTTCTTCCTTGCTAAGGATAGGATGTCGAAATACATATAGAAAGAACAGAAATTAAGAGAGATTTTGGCGATAGTTTTTGAAGGTGTTGAGAATCTCTAGCGGAGTAAATGAGAGACTTCTTGTACGAAAAAAAAGACAAAAGTAGAGAAGACAGAGACCTGAATAATTTAACAAGGCAGGAGTGTTATATTGCTTTAGAATGCACAATGTTTTTTGAGACTTATAGGCACAAAAACATCATTAACAATGCCTTTCTTAGTGTTAAGGTTTCTCCTGCAAAAGCACAGTAATTTCACACCCTTTGTGAAGGATAGATCTGCTCTAGCAATTTTAGACATAGATAGCGTTGGGAGGTGAAAGGAGTGGAAGAAAGAATGAATATGTCACTTGTGAATTATTTATCGCGTGAAGGAGTTGGACAATAGATAGATGTGAAAAGATATTGTGTTACGACAGAGATATTTTCTAAAGCTTTAGTGGTAGGTGTTAAAACGGGCAGTGGGTGTTGACGACGGAAAATACTAAAAAGGGCAAGAGGAAGAAGCAAAGTTTAGAGTTAATGATTATTTTGAAAATGTCAGAAATAGGAGGGTGAGGAAAAGAGGATGTCTAGTAAGCACTTATTTATTAAGCATTTTTCTACTGAGAAAGAATTTTTTTAGTGTCCTGGAGAATAGATTTTGCACGATTTTCTTGGATGAAATATAAAGTTGCAAGGGTTTTCTGGAATTTTGAATATGACAGTACATGTTCTAAAGGCAAGCGTTCTGTTGGCTTATGTACGAGACCAAGCAGAGTTAAACCAATTATCTAGGTTTAGTTTAGATCATGGGGGCGCAACGCCTTCCATGCCAGAGAAATTAACTCGCGCTTTGCACACTCGGAGGGACCCTCACGGGGGATTCGTAGTCATTCCATGGGAATCAAAGAGCACGACCGCAAGTCCGACCTATTAGCAGCACCGAAGGGCCAAAAACGTTTTCTCGCCTTAGGCGGGGAGTTTTCCTGCGGAAGACTTGAAGAGATATAACAGAAAACATAGGTAGAGTGATCGGAGGAACCCAACCCAGAGGAGGAAAGAATTTAACAGAATAAGGATAAGAATTAGAGATTAGAAAAAGTCTAGAATGTTGGGTTCATCTCAAAGACGATCAGAGATCCGAGTAGGGAGCTTGCACTAACTGCTCGAGGTAATTCGGGATGGAAAAGTCGTAGCAAGTTCTCAACTTTATCTTGAAAATTAGAGGAAAGCAATTGGCTGTGGTGAACGGTGAAATAAACCAAGAATGATGATTTCAGAGAAATGTGAAGGAAAAAGAGAATGTG
This sequence comes from Trachelipus rathkii, assembly GCA_015478945.1. Classification (NCBI taxonomy): domain Eukaryota; kingdom Metazoa; phylum Arthropoda; class Malacostraca; order Isopoda; family Trachelipodidae; genus Trachelipus; species Trachelipus rathkii. Next base: position 8,735 of record JABUQX010086614.1, read on the forward strand.
TTCTAATTTATTATGCCAGGTTAACTTCAGCCATTAGGTAGAATATTCGGAAAAATCAAAATCAAAGACACGGGAACAGACATCATTACACACATTGGCACAACTGCCTTTGGCTGAAAATTGAGGTAAGAAATAATTAGAGTCAACAGAGTAGAACTTGAAGTCAGAACGCTCAAAAACGTTAGGAATAAGAGATAAGGTTTAGAGGAGGAGAGGTGATATTCAACAAAATGAAAATTAGATTTAAAACCGAGAAGGTTGCCGAAATTTATGAAGAATGGACACCGTACATCAAAACAGGCCGCCAATTCCGTGACGGCACCAACTCCATTACCGAAGGCCGTCAATGGCCTTTAATGGTGATGAGGGCAGGGTGGATAAGGGGTTATTTTTGAAAGCCACCCCTCTTCTCCGAGACCAATCGCGTGGCTGCCATTTTATACCATTTTTTATTTTCTTTTTAAGAGGTAAGTGTTGTCTGCAATTGTATTTATGGTGTGTGATAAGGGAAGCTTACCCCAATGTAAGAAGAATGTGGATATGAGCACAAAAGGAAAGAACCCCGTTGGGCACTGGAGTGCCATGGGATGTACTCTAAGACTCCATGCCCAATGGTGGGTAATCTCATCGCTTCAGGAGGGCTACTTCTCTCTCACATATATATATATATATATATATATATATATATATATATATATATTATATATATAGGTGTTATGTGGTGATATGGTATAGTATACTATATATATATATAAACAAATCTTTATTTATATATATATATATATATATTATAATAGTATATATATTATATATATATATATAATATATATATATTATATATATATATATTATATATAATATATATATTATATATATATATAAATATATATATATATATCGGTGCGGTGCGGTGCGGTGCGGTGTGGTGCGGTGCAGTACATGGTGCGCAAATTTTTGTACGGTGCGGTGCGGTGCGGTAGGATGATGTGTGGTGCGGTGTGATATGGTGTTGGTGCGCGACCTCCCGATGCGGAGTGGTGTGGTGCGCAAAAATCCGGTGCTCGGCCAACACTACTTACTAGTTACTACTAATTTCGTCATGGAGGTTTTGGCTTCCTCTCTACTAGTTTTCGTTACGCATTCACACACACTCGCCCTTAGGGATGTCTTTGATTTCATGGTCAAAGGTGCCCTACAACAACACCTGATTAGCGGGTGGCATCATCTCTCATTCTCCCGCGCGGTCTGTCACTTCCACTAACTGGAAGGCCGCGAGGCTCATCACATCATCTCTCAAACGTTGTTCGCCGTTGTAACGATATCTCGCGATGGTCGACACCCGCCCAAAGTGCCTCGTCCTTTCAAGTGTGCCTTACTTCAATTCGTCTAACTATCCATTCAACAAATCGCTCAACTATTTGCCCGAATGCCAACTCATCTCGCACAGGTTGATCCCCTGGTAACAGCATCTCGTTTAGGTCGTCACTCGTCCAAAGTGTTTCGTCCTATAGAGATGTTTTGTCACCGATCAACGGTGCAACAACTCGATCACCCGATCGACCCTTTATCCTTTCATTCCTGCAGCCAGTTAGACAGCTTGAAGCTAATCCTCTGACACTCGTTCTTTCCTTTTCTTGTACCGGTATAGTTGCTTCACGGCAGCTTTGTTAAACTTGCTTCTTGTGGTTTGCCACGAATGTCGATGCGAGAATGTGGTTTCGCAAGCGATTTTTGTTCCTCAAACCAATTCGGTTCCTCTTCCTCCACAACCTACTTATAGTACAACTATCTCACCGCCTGCATCTATTCCTTTCACTTCACAACCACCATCTCCAACTCTGATTTAGACACAACCTACAAAGAGTTCAACTTCAGCTCCACCACCTCGTCCGACCACTCGTTCCCAATTGCACATTCCTGTTTCGAATTTGCTTCTTCGCTCTGTTCTTTGGACTTTCCTTCTGTTTTGTCTGCTTTGGAACCGTCACCTTCTTCATCTAACAGTGTCAGATAGGTGTGTTGGCCTAGGCGTACCTCCATTATCACACCTGCGACCATTGCTCTGGAGGGAGGGGTTATGTACCGATGACGACATGCCCTTAAATTTAGCAAATGGCAACATCTGAATCGGAATCACGGCAAGATTACTTTTATCTCCCTCATGTTGGTCTCATGCGATGTTTTTATAATGTTTGGGATCTTCATATAGTGTCTTATATGAATTGGGGTCTCAGTGTTCAACTGGACACATCTTTTTCATGACTTCTTTATCATTATGAATTCCCCGAATTAAAGTTGTTGAATATTGAAAGTTTCTCATTGAATAGCCTTGCAACTGAAATCAACACTTTTCAATATAGCTGAAACTTTCAATATTTTTTATATCACAGAATATCTTTCATCAGAATAAGTATAACCCTCTGTCCCATAAATAAGTTTACTGAATATAACATGAACGACTGAGTAATGTAGCTCCTCCGTGACGTATACGAGTGGGTAGTTAGTTACTTAGGCTACATACCCATACCAGTTTTAACCAGATTTATAAAGTCAGTCTTGCACTACATCTGTTTATGTATGGGCGTGTGTTCTAACATCGTTACGTTTTTGCACTACATCTTTTTATGTATTGGCGTGTTTTCTATCCTTGTTACGTTTTTTGCGATACAGGTAAATATTGAACAGCGGTACGTTATCAAGTTCTGTGTGAAGCGTAACAAGTCTGCTACTGAGGCATTTGCTTTTTAAACGAAGCATATGGGGATGAACTCTATCGAGAACTATTTTTTTTAAATGGCACAAAGCTTTCAAAGAGGGCCGAGAAAATGTTGAAGACGACCCTCGTTGTGGAAGACCAATCTCGTCAACAAACGATGAAAATGTGGAAGTTGTTAAGGCTGTGATGGAGAGAGGCCGCCGGTTCAGTGTCAGAGTGATTGCAGAAGAAACTGGTTTGGATAAAAATGCAATTCATAGAATTTTAACGAACAATTTGCACATGCGAAAAATTTGTGCAAAACTATAGTGCAGAAAGACTTGTCTGTGGAGCAAAAAGCAAACAGGGTAAAAATTTGTCAAGATTTACTTGAAAGACTCGAAATGGATTACAATATTTTGAATAAAGTTATAACAGACGATGAATCATGGGTTTTTGAGTACGATCCTGAAACGAAACGGCAAAGTGCGGAATGGCACACAAAAAAATTCTCCTCGTCCGAAGAAATCACGTGTGAGGAAGCCCAAGGTGGAAACACTAATTATTGTTTTTTTTCGACAGCCGTGGTGTTTTGCACAAGGAATTTGTACCTTCAGGACAGACAGTTAATCACATCTTTTACAAAGATATCTTGGAACGACTTTGAAAACGAGTTCAGCTTAATAAGAACAGACATTGCACGATTGCTGTGCACCAACGATAACGCGCCCCCTCACTGCGCTCTCAGTTATAGAATTTCAGGCGAAGAAAAACATTCAAGTATTTTCAAATCCTCCATACAGCTCAGATCTAGCTCCGTGCAATTTTTACCTTTTCCTTAAGTTGAAAATGAAGTTGAAGGGTCATCATTTTGGGACGATGGAAAACATAAAAAATACGGTAACACATGAACTAAACACACTTCAGGTAAATGACTTCCGGTACTGCCATGAACAGTGAAAGAAACGGTGGAACCGCTGTGTAACCTCCCAAGGGTCATACTTCGAAGGAGATAACTTGCAATTTCAGGTAAGTTCAATACCTAGTTAAATACGACATCAATACACTTAC
>JABUQX010086614.1:20000-25000 GCA_015478945.1 Trachelipus rathkii
GATGTCCTACATGCCTAATGTTAAAAGATTTGAGCAATTGGGACTATCAATATTTTAATATAATTTTTTTCCACAATTTTACTGTTATTGAGATTACAAACAGTAATACCAAATAATTTTTCAACGTATAATAAAAAATAGACAATTAATTAATCATTGGAAAAATACTTACATTATTATTATACAAATTATCAAGGAATTTTTGCATTTGTCTGACATCTTCACTTGGAACGTATTTCTTTAAACTACTTTCGAACTGTGGTTGAGTTGCTAACCTTTGAAATATCAGTTTTGCCATTTGTCTATAACAAATAAAAGATATATATATATATATATATATATATATATATATATATATATATATATATATATATATATATATATATATATATATATATATATATATATATATATATATATATATATATATATATATATATAAAGTTTCGAAGACGTCTGCCACACATGAGAAATTTCTGGGCTGACAGGAGGGCTGTGCAGGAATGTGCAGAGCAATATAATATGCTTTTGAACCTTCACCTGAGGATTGAAGATTCTCCTCCAGTACCTTCATATATACTCTCCCAAAGATCAGTGTAACGACGAGATAAAGCCTAAGTTTCCCATTCTCTTGGGTTGGGGAGAACTGACTGGTGGTAGTTTTGCAAAGGAGAATTAGTAGTCAATCTCGAAAACTCTGATGAGCAGACACACGTAGAGGAATGGCGTGACTGAAGAATAGAGCATCACCGGAGAGAGAGAGAGAGAGAGAGAGAGAGAGAGAGAGAGAGAGAGAGAGAGAGAGAGAGAGAGAGAGACTGTTGGAACAGGCCTAGAAATTTCCCAATCCAATGTTTGGCTAGCCGAGAACGAAATCAAAGACCGAGCACATTCCCATGGCAAGTAACGTTGAAGAGAGAGAGAGAGAGAGAGAGAGAGAGAGAGAGAGAGAGAGAGAGAGAGAGAGAGAGAGAGAGAGAGAGAGAGAGAGAGAGAGAGAGAGAGAAACTGTTGGAACAGCCTAGAAATTTCCCAATCCAATGTTTGGATAATTTTTCAAATTTCAAATTTTACATAATGTTACAATTCCAGGAAGTTGAAGAGAGAGAGAGAGAGAGAGAGAGAGAGAGAGAGAGAGAGAGAGAGAGAGAGAGAGAGAGAGAGAGAGAGAGAGAGAGAGAGATATGAGAAGAATGCTGAGAGTTATAAGTTGAGATGACTGCAGTGTAAGGTCGGTACCTTGGATCCAAAAGAATCTGACGTTGAGGAGGATGTGACAAGCTAAGCACTTACAAGGCTGATAAATGTAAATTCAGATAGAAAACTAAAAGAATCCATTTTTTATATTGGCTGGAGAATATGGGTAGCAATTAAAAATAAGAAGACAAGAATTTGAAAAAGTAGGGGCTCTCCTTTGTGATGTGAATCTTTATATCTCCTTGACAGGAAACTCTCTCTTTAGACGTGCTTCGAACGTCATCAGTCATCTAAATAGCTATGAGGCAGCCAAAAGAAACATTTCAAAGCTGCACTCTGGTCTGGTCCGCTGACGTAGCTATCATTAATAAGGATCCATTCTTCATTCGAGTTACTTCAGGGTCGTCAGTATGCAGACTTTTTAAGTCATTGTTAACTTAAATGATGGTATTATCGATTATTAAAATTTAGATTGTAATGTGATCTAACCTAGAAATATATAATGAAGAACGTTTTCTCGAATTCATGGAGGTGGAGTCATAACTCGCTCGCGTTACGTCATGCAATAACTCGAGAATGACGAAGGCAAACAATCCTGAAAGACTTGGTAAGAGCTGAAAACACCTGGGGATGGACAGGCTTGCAATACATAAGTGTGCCGTGATCAAGCAGAGGCCTTCCAGATAAATAATGGGAAAAATCTTTGACTTGAACTCTGTAAAGTGGTTTAATAAGAAAGAATAGGTTCATTATTCAAAGGAGGCTCTACAATATTAGAATGGCAGGGTCATGAGGCATTTTCATTCACTTGCACAATATATGACATTATGGGATTTCTTTGTACATGCTGAGTCCATAAGGTCTAGTGAGGGATGTACGGAATCTCTTTATATAATTGTCCCAGAAAGATCAGGGGTTGACAAACACGTCCAAGGGAACCAAAGCTTGGTGCCAGGAAGCGGTACCCGCAAAAATAAAATATAATGGTACAGATCACTCCATCCACAAGGGATCAACTTTTCACCTGAATGATATTGGCAGTTTGGCACTCACATACCTGTTTGCAATAAAGGAAGCATGTAAACATACATAATGGAGCATGGGAGGACGTAGCGCATCTGGAAACGATGAGATTACCCTAGTAGACATATATGGGGTGCTAGGGTATATCCCAAGACAATTTCAGCGCCCAATGGTTTGCTCTCCTTAACGCTCATCTCCACATTTTTCTTATACTTGGGTAGTCTCTCCTTATCCCATTCTTAAACGCTATTGCAGGCAACACTTTCATTATTAAACCATAAAAATGGCAGGCATCCACACGCCTAGCCTGAGAAGAAGAGGGGCGGCTTCCAAAAATAGCCCTTCATCCGCTCCCTCCTATTACCACTTGTTAGATGCTGGTCTCCGGTGGCGGGGCTGGTGATCGTCACGGAATTGCCGGCCTGCTATGATGCGCGCAATCCTCTTTTTTCATTAATTTCTGCAACCATCGAGGGTTTACTCTAATTTCCACCTTGTTGAATCCCACCACTCTCTTCTCTAGACCTCATATCTTATTCTTGACCAAAACTCAGTTGCTTGAACGTGCTGACAGAAAATTCTGCTCTGTTCCCTCTTACTGTCTGCATCCTCAATTCTCAGCCAAAAGCGGTTGTTGCCCTTATGTGTGCTCAACGATGTTGTTTGTTCTCGTACCTCTGAATTGAAGTTTTCCGAATTTTCTACCTTATAGTTCAAGCTATCCTGTCAATCTACTACTAAATTCATATGTTCTACATATCTAACTCCTAACTCATCTGACTTTTCTAAATTATTCGATTACTTAAGCTCTAAATTAGAACACATTCTCTCTTTTTCACCTTTTTCTGAAATCATCATACTTGGTAATTTCAACTTTCGCAACTGCCAATGACTTTCCTCTAACCTCTAACTCTAAAGATACAGCTTGCCAGCTACTTTTCTATCCAGAATGACCTCGAACAGTTGGTGCCTCTCCCTACTAGTATCCCTAATCGTCTTGGAGATGAACACAGCATTCTAGACCTTTTCTTAACTTCAAATCCTTCGCCGTAAAAACTCTTTTTTCCGTGGAAAATATAATAATCACTCTGGCTCCTCTTCCTCACTCTCGTTCTGGCATTTTTTAAAGAATGTCAACTTTAGCTTTATGTCTTCCTCTTTTCTTCTTATTGCTTATTCCGACGACACAACTGCCGCTATGCCTTCTGCTAAAGTTGAACTCTTCTCTCAAGCATTTGCTTCTAATTCCAACTTAGACGATTCCGGAGATATTCCTCCTTCTCCACCCCTCTCCAACTCATTCTTGCATAATACTGTAATTTCTTCTAAACACGTTATTTCTGCTCTCTCTCTAACCTTAACACTAAGAAAGCGTACGGTCCTGATGGTATTCCTTGTGCTTCCGGGTTTGCATGATGTCTTTGTAAACTATTCGATCTCTGTCTTTTTACTTCGACTCTCCTTTCTTGCTTGAAACGTGCTCTCATTCAACCTGTGCCAATAAAAGGAGACTCCTTTCAGCCCTCCAACTACTTCCTATCACTGTAACTTTTGTTCTTTCTAAAGATTTCGAATCTAACCTTAGCAGGAAGATTTGGAAACATCTCTCGATTTTTTCTACTCTTACTTCTTATCACCAGTGTGGATTTCGTAAGAAGAACTGTACTGGTGATCTTCTTTCTCTTCTTTGTGATTCTTGGTCCTCTTCCCTTCAGCACTTCGGTGAATCTTTCGCTGTGGCGCTGGACATATCGAAAATCTTCGATAGAGTCTGCTAAAAAGGTTTAATTTCTAAACTTCATTCTTTCGATATCTATCATTCTCTCTGTGACTTTCTCTCTGATTTTCTTTCCAAACGTTCTATAGCAGCTGTTGTAGACGGCCACCATTCATCCTTTAAATCTAGAAATAATGGTGTTTCTCAGGATTCTGTGGCATCCTCAACTCTTTTCTACTTTTCATTAATGACCTCTCTGTTACTTTATGACCTATTCACTCCTATGCCGACGACTAAACCCTTCATCACTCCTTTACTCCTTTCATTTTGATAGACCTCCCCCCAAAACAATTAGCTCAAGCTAGAAGCACGACCATGGAGGCGGAGCAACAAACCTCTGATATTTCTCGAATTTCTAATTTCTAATTTCTAATTGTTTCAAAATTGGCTCTGACTTGGGAACTTCCCTCAACTCTGCTGGAATTTGGTAGGCCTCCGGCCTTTGTTCATCCAAAAGGCATATATATATATATATATATATATATATATATATATATATATATATAAATATATATATATATATATATATATATATATATATATATATATATATATATATATATATATATATATATATGAGGTAGAGTAAGAAAATACTGGAACATTCCGATTAGTCTTCATATCTTACAATGTAATAAGCGCGTGTTGTGAGAAATGTGGGCGTAAACATGTAAGGACGTGTATCAGCAGCGTATGACAGTGCTGAGCATGCATCCGTGTTTACAATTCAGTTTGCTTTGAGGCACTGTCGTTGTGGGTTGTTAGAAAGATCGTTAATCAAGACTAACCAACTTTGAGCAAAGAGCAAACATTAAATTCTGTGTCAAATTACGGAAAACGTTTACCGAAACATTCAATTTGATAAAGGAGATGCATGGTGATGAATCATTATCCCCAACCCGAGTATAAGAGTGGTATACGAGCTTTAAAGAAAGGCGGGAGTCGGTGGAAGATAATGAGCGTGTCGGCACACCATTAACAGGGCGTAATGATGACACCATTG
>JABUQX010086614.1:32500-37500 GCA_015478945.1 Trachelipus rathkii
AGTTTAAGTTAGTATCAGAAGAAGATTTTATTGTACCTAATGAAGACCGGTTAAATCCCAGAAGATTGCTGCTGTAATTCGTGCTTTTGCTGAAGTTCGAATCCGAGAATCTGGAGGAAAATTTATAGTCCTTTACATTTTGAATTCTTAATCATTTTTTTCATTTTAAGGTGGATTTCTCTTGCTGTCAAACGTGGTCATGCAGTTGTGCTATCCATATCATATACCGCAAAGTGAGAGAATATCACTGTATACATTTTATTCCAGATCAAACAAATAGCTAATCATATCATAAATACTTATAAAAACGCAACTCCATGTCTCCTTGGAGAAATCTGAGATGCAAAACTTTATTTCCAAACAAATGGGGGTGGGGGGTACTATATCATATACATCACACTCGCGTAAAAGAACTCTAATAAACTTTCAGCAGCTTTTCACAAAATTCTCACAGAAAACCTCAATTTTTAAATTTGTGTGCAAAATAAGCGTACTAAAATCATTTCTTGCTCATTGTGCAGTTTTTAAGTTTATTTCAAACCAAAATTTTATTACCAAACCAGTGCATAATTTACACCCAAAACTTGTTCATTTTTAATAAGTTAAAAGCATTATATATATATATATATATATATATATATATATATATATATATATATATATATATATATATATATATATATATATATATATATATATATATATATATATATATATATATATATATATATATATATATATATATATATATATATATATATATATATATATATATATATATATAAGGGTGATTCATAACGGGTGTATAAAAATGAAATCTGTGATAGAATGGAGTATTTGGAATACAATCCCTTCTATGAACATTTGACCAATCTGCAACACCTAAATAGTTACAGCCGTTTAAACCTAATGCAGGAGCCTACACCGCAAATGGCGCAGGTAACAATAAAACGACTTGACTATGTGTGTATGTTGTGTTAAAAGTAACAAATTAATATAATAAATACATATGATACAAACAATATTGGTGGATATAAGGTGGATTGGGTATCACGGTCCAGTTCCATGGCCACCTCGGTCACCTGATCTAAATCCACTAGATTTCTATGTGTGGGGACACCTAAAACAGGAAGTTTATCGTGAACAAATACACACGCAGGAACAGTTGCAGCAAAGGATACATCACGCAGCACACCGTATTATGCAGAACGGGAATACATTACGAAACGTTTACGACAGTCTACTCAAAAGATGTCATGCATGCATTCGTGTTGACGGTGCACATTTCGAACATTTGTTATAATTGAGTTCCAACGCAAAGTTCCGGTTGATAGCTGTGTGTTTTGTGTGTTGTTAATTACTAATGTATTATGTAGTATGTATTATTACCATTATGTATCCATCTTATTATTATTATTATTATTATTATTATTATTATTATTATTATTATTATTATTATTATTATTATTATTATTATTATTATTATTATTATTATTATTATTATTATTATTATTATATTATTATTATTATTATTTATTATTATTATTATTATTATTATTATTATTATTATTATTATTATTATTATTATTATTATTATTATTATTATTATTATTATTATTATTATTATTATTATTGTTATTGTTATTGTTATTGTTATTGTTATTGTTATTGTTATTATTATTATTATTATTATTATTATTATTATTATTATTATTATTATTATTATTATTATTATTATTATTATTATTATTATTATTATTATTATTAATATTATTGTTATTATTATTATTATTATTATTATTATTATTATTATTATTATTATTATTATTATTATTATTATTATTATTATTATTATTATTATTATTATTATTATTATTATTATTATTACTATGATTATTATTATTATTATTATTATTATTATTATTATTATTATTATTATTATTATTATTATTATTATTATTATTATTATTATTATTATTATTATTATTATTATTATTATTATTGTTTGTATCATATGTATTTATTATATTAATTTGTTACTTTGAACAACATTTAATATAACATACACACACATAGTCAAGTCGTTTTATTGTTACCTGCACCATTTGCCTTGTAGGCTCCTGCATTAGGTTTAAACGGCTGTAACTATTTAGGTGTTGCAGATTGGTCAAATGTTCATAGAAGAGATTGTATTTAAAATACTCCATTCTATTACAGATTTCATTTTTATACACCCGTTATGAATCACCCTGTATATATATATATATATATATATATATATATATATATAGAGTATATATATATATATATATATATATATTTAAATATATATATATATATATATATATATATATATATATATATATATATATATATATATATATATATATATATATATATATATATATATATATATATATATATATATATATATATATAATATATATATAATAAATATATATAAAACTATATATATATATATATATATATATATATATATATATATATATATATATATATATATATATATATATATATATATATATATATATATATCAGGGAAAATATTTAATAAATAGAGATCATTGTTTTTCTGAGCTAGTTAAATTTTTAGAAATATTGTTAGCAATATTCTTTACTTAAAATGACTATAGTTTTATCAAATTCAGTCTTGAAATAAAATCTTTAGTTTTAGAAACTTTCTGATTGGAAAATGCAGAGATACTAATTTAAAACTAACCTGGCAAGCCCGATTCCTGGTGTTGACCTTCTGGAAGTGGGAATTTCTGGAGCGATCGGAGCAACAACTCGACCTTTCGATCGAACGACTTTCTTTTGCTGATTAGGAGCTCTGTCAAAGGAAGAGGTTACAAATCAAAACAACACTCCAACGTTTGTCATTAATAGTATACATGATAACATGGGTAGGACATCACCCTATTGATGCAAAGTTCTTAAGATTAGGATAGGCTGGAACACTCCTTCGCATTCCAGAGCACATTGGTGGGTACTTTTCGATTAATTGATATGCGGAGCGCGTCTGCAGAATATTCTTAGCCATACACTTAGAACACTTACTGACAATTCAAAGGGCACTCCCTCCCACCCCTCTTCTCATAATTTACCCGTAAATTTGCACATATAGATGACACATGAATGTTTTCTTTTATCAAATTTAATGACAAAGATCAGTCTCGGAAATGCTAATGCTTACAAAGAATGCCCCTTGTTCACTCGTCCTCCCACCATCTGAGAGTAGGTGATCTTTGGTGATTGGTTCGGTGCCGTTGAGACTTCTCCAGCCTGCTATGGTTCAGCAATTTAAGCAACATGTATCTTTCCCTCTCTTGCCAAACTGCGATTAAATTCATCTGTTCTGTTTATCTCCTAGCTCTACTGACTCTCCTAAAACTCCGAAATTTTTGAATCATTTTAATGTTCACTATTCACAATAGCATTGAACAGGTGGCGCAGTTATCTACCCTTATCCCTCATCGCCTTCTCGATGAACCGATGAACCAAACATTCTTAGACATTTACTTAGCTGCAATTCTTCTCATTTTACTGTTAAACTCTCTAACCTTTGGGATCCTCTAATCACTTTCTTATTTCACTAAGTTTTTCGTAATCAAGTTCTCTCTCTGTTCTGGTTAGAAATACATAAAAGATCAAACGTCATTTGCTAAAAACCATCCTCCTTGCGTCAGTTATTTACGGTTGTGTGAAATATATTTCAAAATGAAAAAAGAAATGAAGGGTAGGGTCATCGGCATAAGAAGGAATTTGTAATAAAGTGATAAATAGAAAATCATTGAAAAAAATAATGGGATAGAATAAAACCTTAATAGAAGAATATATAGGGAAATGAGGTTATAGGGAGTTGGAAAAACTGAAAGAAACAAGCTTGGAAATTAAAACCTTGTCTCAGGCTCTACCGAACGCTTTCGATATGTCAAGCTCCACAGTAAAAGATAAACACAAATTCAGGAAAACAGAAGACCAAGAGTAAGAAAGAGAGAAATGAAAGAAGATCACCATTCTAGATTTTCTGCTGGTGACCTGCTATAAATTAAAAAAGAGGTTAAAACGCCCTCTTCCAGCAAGATCATATATTCAGAAACTTTGGAAAGAATAGTTATTAACTTAAAGCGATAGGATGATAGTTAAAGGGTTGAACTTAAGAGTGATCCCCCTTTTCGGTACTGGTTGAATGAGTGGAAGAGTTGAAGTTGATAGGCGGAGACAAAACTGTTTACACAGGAAGGGTGGAAGCTAGAAAGAACAAGTTACGAAACCACAAAAAGAATACCGTGCGCGCTTGTATGTTCGTGTACTCTTATACTATATATATATATATATATATATATATATATATATATATATATATATAAGGTTGTTATTCAGTAGTATATATATATATATATATATATATATATATATATATATATATATAATTGATAGAAAATATGTTATATATATATATATATATATATATATATATATATATATATATATATATATATATATATATATATATATATATATATATATATATATATATAATATATATATATATATATATATATATATATATTATATATATATATCTCTCTATTTTTTATATATATATATATATATATATATATATATATATATATATATATATATATATATATATATATATATATATATTATGAAAATCGTAGAAATAGGTTAGAGCAAAACACGGCACTCACCAGAGAAAAGTAACAACAGTGCACAATCGAAAAGTAAAGGCCATCATGTCAGAATGCATAGCAGTTGAAAGCGTGTAAGTCAAAGGATTGGGAAAATTGTAAGAAGGAAACAAGTTTCAAACTTTATAGGTAGACTACATAATGGAATGAGCTTAATGACTAATTACTATAACAAGAACTGTGTACAATGTAATGGATACTCGAAAATTGGCGCAACAGTTCTGTGGCTAGTAGGAAATTAGAGAGAATTTGTGAGAATGAGTG
>JABUQX010086614.1:42500-45000 GCA_015478945.1 Trachelipus rathkii
ACACCAAATTTTTTTGCATCCACGGCAATCATGTTTTTTTACGATAATTCCACGACAAATTGATACGTCTATTTTGAATAATCGGAAAACGCCCAGATCGGCATTTGTCCCTGAATATGTTCTTCAATTTCATGACAATCCGAAGTTTAATCATGTCTTCAAAAATTCCCTCAGCCTATACCTTTTAAAGGTAAGTCATGGGTTTCGCAGAAAATTATGGTCTTCAAAATTGCTGTAATATTCCTTTTAATTTCTGCAATTGTTTTTTGGTGTGAGGTCTGCAGCTGAATATCAACGGGTACGCCTTCCGTGATTGATTTAGCAGCTTTTGGCAGCCGGCAAATGCTATCGACATACCGAGAGTTCTAGCGGAGAATACTGTCAGAAGAAGCTTAAAAGCACACAGGTAGTTGACTTCAAGCCAATATGAAAACGAAATCACATTAAAACTCTTAAGAAAATTATAATCGTCAGTAATTAGTAATTACTACTTCATTATCTATCGATTGATGTATCTTTTTCAGTTTTTCTACTAATAAACCCTTAAAAACGTCGTCTGGCAAACATATAAGGTTCATTTTTTTATTTCGCCAAGATTGGGGCAAGTGCCCTGTATACGCATAGAGTGAAGAGTAAAGAAGATATATATATATATATATATATATATATATATATATATATATATATATATATATATATATATATATATATATATATATTATATATATTTTTTTTTTTTTATATATAAAAAAATATATATATATATATTAAACCACCCCAGAAAAAAATTCTAACTACCGTTCTGTACCATATATATATATATATATATATATATATATATAGAAAGCGCACACTGCGTATATATATATATATATATATATATATATATATATATATATATATATATATATATATATATATATATATATATATATATATTTATATTTATATATATATATATATATATATATATATATATATATATATATATATAGAGTATAGTATATATATATATATATATATATATATATATATATATATATATATATATATATATATATATATATATATATATATATATATATATATATATAATCAAGTAGCGAGGTCAATTGGGCATATAATTAATCACTCACTTCTCGACTACAATTAATAATAAAAGATCAAGGTGTATCAAAGATGTTTGATGGTATTTCTTTATTAATATCCCTTCTTTTTATTGCTTTGATCGCAGATCAATTAGAAGATAATTTTTATATTATATAATAAACATGGACTTTGTCATTGACAATTCAAATAAATTTTCGTTATTATTCGATTCCAATATTATATAAGTTTTAGAACGATTTGCAAAGGGGCGAGTTCCATATTGACTCGATATGCTTTGCTAGCTCTTATTCACCATTCTCTATGTTTTTTATCTTATTGCATCACATGATCAATACAGCGTATCAAATATGACACTTACAAGCGATCTTATTATAGAGACATTAATTGATTACACTGGCCAACAAAAAAATTTTTTTTTTTGCTGCCAAGGATATTTTATCGAATTTATAGTATATCGGGTGTGCTGATTTCAGAAATTACATTAGTTTTCCAAGATTGACTCTAGTTCTTGAGATACAGGGTGTTCCAGATTTACTCTTATACAAATATCTTTTTTAATGCATATTTTACAGTAATATCGTTTTATTTCTTTTTAAGGGGCTTACCTTTATATATACTTTATTTTTTTCTATTTTCAGAACACTATGAGTACTTCACGAAGAGCCTGTTTGAATAACCCCAATGTATTCTGCTACATCTGTGGTGAATATTGCCAGGAGAACCAAAGAAGAAATATTACTAACTTTGTGAAGCAAGCATATCTGGCATACTTTGGAATGAAACTCGGAGACCAAGATAAGTCTTGGGCTCCCCATATGGTCTGTAAAACGTGTGTCGAAAATCTACGTCAGTGAAAAAATGGACGAAGAAAAGGTTTAAAATTTGGTGTGCCTATGGTATGGCGGGAGCCAAAGAATCACCACAGTGATTAGTGAATGTAGTTTAATGTGAAAGGTATCAATCGTTACAAGAAACGTAAATTTGAGTATCCGGATTTGGAATCAGCAAGGCGACCTGTACCACACTCCGACGATGTCCCCATCCCAGTGTTTACTACACTCCCAGACCTAGCATTGTCTGATGAAGAAGATATCCAGGATTTGGTGTGCACACGTGCAGATAGTGGTAGTGAATATGAAGAAAGTACTTCTACACAGCAACAGTTTTCCCAGGAAGAGATCAATGATTTAGTACGAGAGTTAAGTCTCTCCAAGCAAGATTCTGAGCTTTTAGACTAAGTGAAAAGAACTGTCTCAAGGCCGAATGTAAAATAACTTTTTTTCGGACAAGAGAGGTAGTACTTCTTCCATATTTCATTGAAGAAGAAGACCTAGTATACTGTAGGAACATCCCTGGACTCCTACTCCAAATGGGGTTACCTAAATACCGA
>JABUQX010086614.1:57500-67949 GCA_015478945.1 Trachelipus rathkii
CTTTGCAAAAAAATTAGCTCTCGATCGGTGAGAAGCTTGTATAATTTGGAGTTCAAACTTGTTCAGATTGCCGTGGTACTTCTCTGACTCCCTGGAACTATTACTTTCTCGGATGAGGAGATCCCTCGGAGGGAGAAGATCGCAAAACCAAAGTCATTCCCTTAGACGTGAAGGGTCAAATTTTTCAATTTCTCTTCCTCCGATCTTAACTTATTAACCTTTGTGTAACTGAAGCTGTTCTCGTAACACTCGTCACTTTGATGCTCTTTTGAAGAATTGCTCATTTTCAAACTTTTGATTCTCATTCTACTTCTGAGAAGGTTTCAATTTCGAAAGGGGAAATTTAGGGAAATTTACGAAAGGGTAATTTGTACACAATTTCTTTAATTTTCATCCGACATCGTCCACTTTTTAGCAGAAGACATATTAATTTCTACGAGATCTAAAAAATAGATTCCAAATATTTTCTGTATCTATAACATTTTATTCTGTAGTGCCAATTTTGTGTCAGAATTTAAGTGTCATAAAGAAATCTAACGCAGAGAGATGCTTGCTAAGCAAAATCTTAAAGGTTTAATGCCCGTCTTCTAAACAATAAAATTGGAAAAATGTTATTGTTTGATTTATTTTTGGTCAATTATTTTGTGGAAGAAATTCAAAAATTTCATGTCGAAAGTGAAAATTTGCTCAAACATCTTTATTAATCAAGAATATTAATTAATGTGAAGTTTTAGAGGAGATAGAATTCAGGTGAGTTGCGCATCTTGTATTTAAAACATTTTGTTTTTTTTTGTATATCAATCATTTTTCCTACTTTTTTTTTAAAGTTGTTTATGACGTGCCCTGAAATCAAATAGTCCGGAATTCAAAAAAATGTCCTAAATAAGTTTCTCAATCCCATATATATTCTGAAAATTTCATACAGGTCAGACGGATAGTAGAAAAATTGGAACAAATTATCAACTGTAATTTTTTTTTTAACTTTTCCAGAAAATAATTATCAGAAAACTACGGACAATAATTTTTTTTTTTTTTTTTTTTTTTTTTTTTAAATATTGTTTAGAAGAAATAAACCTAAAAGTTTTGATTGAAGATCTCTCTGTGTTAGATTATTTTTTAGAAATACTGGTACTCATATTTTGGCACCAAATTAGCACTCTAAAAGAAACGGTTAAAGGCACAGAATGAAGCCAAAATCGAGGTCTTAGAATTAGCCCAATACCCCCTCTTGCGTTCTGTTTCATATACTGTAAAGCGACGAAAATTAAGAAAGATTATTCCAAGTCCTTGGATTCTCGAAATTGGAGAACATTTCAAAAATTGAAGCTAACACTTATTTTCCTTCTCATTAATCGCTCAAAATATTGTTCTGTATTATGTGCATCTGTTGACAAAAAAATTCAAAAAAATGTTCAACCCCGCGAAATTACTACTATAATATATAATATATATATATATATATATATATATATATATATATATATATATATATATATATATATATATATATATCTAATTATATTTTAGATTATTATAGTATATATATATATATAATATATAATATAGCCAAACCAATCCATACTAAATTATGATTCATTGAGGCAGAAGAACTACAGATTTCATTTTACATTTCTAATTATACAGGAAAAGACATCGGAATACAAAAAAAGGAATATATCGCCTTCATAGACTGAAGAAAGCATTTGATCTGTACCCAGGAGAAGCTTGGGAGATTCTGGAGAGGGATTATGAGTTGGAGACAGATGTAAAGCAATTTAAGAAGTACATACGTGAATAGCAAAAGTAAGGTAAGAACCAGATATAAAACGCAGGAAGGGTTTGAGGTAAAAAACTGGAGTTAAAGCAGGTAGTGTGTTGTTGCCGATACTGTTTATAGCGTTATTTGGACACAGTCATAAGAGGTGTTAAAGTGAGAGGTTAGAGGAGATTGCGGA
Organism: Trachelipus rathkii; assembly: GCA_015478945.1. NCBI lineage: Eukaryota > Metazoa > Arthropoda > Malacostraca > Isopoda > Trachelipodidae > Trachelipus > Trachelipus rathkii. The sequence goes on from JABUQX010086614.1 coordinate 59,456, forward strand.
GATATCATTGCGTATACGCAGCAGTGATTTGCGTGTTTGGAGTAGAGATGGTGAGTGCGTGTTCGCAGGAAAATTGAGGAGAAGCTGCGATTAAATAGGAATGTGGAGAAGAACAGAAATAAATGATAGTAAGTAGGGAGAGGAGGAGGAGGAGTTGATAGTGGAGGTAGACGGTACAGAGATTAAAAATGGGACAGATATAAATACCTAGGAAGCACATTTTGGAAGGAGAAGTGGGATGTTGTGCAAAGGAAAATTACGAGTAGGATTGCTCAGTATGGTAGGACTGTAAGAGCAGTATACCCCGTCTTGAAAGATAAATATATGAACAAAGAGGTGAAGAGAGCAATATATGAGGGAGTGTTGACACCAATACTGTTGTCTGGGGCAGAGACATGGAGCATGCCCGGGCAAGAGTAGAGTAGAATTCAGACAGCGGAAATGAATGTGTTGAGGACGGTGATTGGAAAGACGAGGAGAGACAGAGTGAAGAAACAGACAGTGAGGAGAGAGTGTGAAACCCATGAATATGGAATTAAAGTTGGACGCAGCCAGACTAAGATGGTGGGAACACCTGGAGAGGATGCAGGAGAGAGAGTTGCCAGTAGGAGGTGAGGTGAGACCGGAGGGGTGGAGGCCGAGAGGAAGACCGCGGAAGAGATGGAGAGACACAGTTGGAGGATTCATTAGGAGACACCGGATGCCTGCCAAAGGATGAGCTGATGGCGGATGAGATCGTGATGGATATAACAGGATGGAAACGGAGGTTGGCCCCACTGATAGGCTCGTGAGCCTGACTGGAGGAGAGGATTGTAAGGTGTAAGTATATATATATATATATATATATATATATATATATATATATATATATATATATATATATATATATATATATATATATATATATATATATAATATATTATATACATAAAACTCATATATATATTATCCATGTGGGCAAAGGTTGGAGGCCTACCAAATTGCAGCAGTTGGGGAAATTGTCAAACCAGATCCAGTTCAGAGGCCGACATGCCTCGATACACGAAGTTAGAAAGTGTGAAAGTGAAAGGTAGTTGCGAAAATAAATAAATGAAGTGTGTTTCGGACTTTATATTCAGATTGCATGTAAGATTGATCATAGCAGTTAAGTTTGAGGTCAGAGAATTGGACAGAGAAAGGATTAGATTGTATAGCAAGTGGTGTCGCACGAGCATTTCTCAATGGAGGAGTTATGCGACTGGAGACTTCAGAAGAGCAGAATCCGTTTTAATAGTGATAGTATAAAGAAAGTTATTGAACAATTTGACGGGAAGAAAGAGACTGGAGAGAGTTAGTGAGAGAAGGAGAGCTGATAGGACGAAAAGTCCTGGACTCCACCTTTTGAAGGAGAGTTGTGTGAGTGGAATCGCCCCAAATGTGTTAGACATACTCTATACAGGGGCGAATGACACCCCTATAAAGTGCAACAACTGGGGTAACATGAAGAAATTTCGAAAGCCCCTCAGAACACCCAACCCCTTAGAAACTTGTTTAGAAAGAGAAGTAATTTGATACTTCTAATTAAGATCACGAGAAAAGGAAACACCAAGGATATTAAGGACAGACGAAGATTTGAGTTGTGTGATTTTGAAGAAGATGTTGTAATTGTGTGGAAGATTATGTCGATTAAAAAAAATAAAGGAAATATGTTTCTGAGGCATTGAAAATAACCATGTTCTCAACACCAAAATTTGAAATTCGAAATAGGTAAAAGGTTAGTTGCTCCATGGCCTTAACCCCAGCTTAAACCACTTGCTGTTGGGTGGGACATCTTTCAAAATGAAATGAGTAGTGAAGGATGGCGTCATCTGCATAGGAGTGGGTAGATGAAGAAATAATATAGAAAGGTCATTAATGAAAAGCAGAAAAAGAGTTGGGATAGGACAGAATCCAGAGGAACATCACTATTTATAGATTTAAAGGATTAACGGTAGACGTCTATAACTGCTGCTATAGAACGGTCGTAGAGGAAATCAGAAAGGTCACAGAGAGAAGGATAGATACAAAAGGATTTGGTTGAATCTGTGTTTGTAATATTGTAAGTTAGGGTGGTGGACGCATCCTAACTTGACCAAGAATGACTGACTGGTTCTTGGTTGAGTTTAATTCTGTTGCTATTTCTGATGGGTGTTAGTTTAAAATGTTGTTTGGTGGTTGGTAGTTATCTGTTAGTGTTGTGTGGATTTTTGGTGCATGATGTGTTGCTTGATGAAGGTGGAATGTTGTTCAGAATTTGTTTGTAATAAAGAACTGGTGAAGAAGGAGGTTGTTAGATTCTGTGGTGGATGGGTTAGAGAGGGCAATGTGGCATGGATGTTGGGGTGTTTGAGTTTTGTTAAGGAATTGTGTGCCCATCATGTCGAGGAGTGTGACTATGGGTAGTATTTTGGTTTCTCGTGTAGGTATTGTTGTGGTGTTGTTGATGTGCATCCTCTTATGATTCTAAGTGCTTTGTTTTGTGTCGTTTGGAGTTTCTTTATGTTGTTTTTAGTCAGTAGTGGGTGCCAAGTTGGAGAGGCGTAGTTTAGAGTTAGACTGATGTATCGTTTGTATATGGTGGTGGATGTCTGTTTATTGTTTGTGAAGTCTGTGCCAGCGATGGTTCTTAATATGTTCAGTTTCTTGTTAGCAGATGAAATTATGTTGTCTGTGTTTTATGAAGGTGAGATGAGTGTTAAGAGTTACTCAGAGGATTTTGGGAGTTTTGTTGAAGGGTATGGCAATGTTGTTTTAGTAGAATTGGGGGTATGTGGGGTCGAGTTGGCGGTCGGTGGTGATCAAAGTAATTGATGATTTGCTTGGTGAGGCGGTCATTCTGTTTTCTGTTACCCACGTTTGAAGTTTTTGATGTATTATTCTGTCAGTTTGTGAGCCGTGCTTTGGGTTCTGTGGTGTGTAGTGGCTATGGATAAATGTCATCGTGCGCCAGGTTGTATATGATTGTTGTGGTCTGTTTGTGGTCTTGGGAGATCGCGCCGGTGTAGGTTGAATAGTGTGGGGGACAGTATGCTATTGCGCTTGGGGTACTGCGTCATTGATAGTTTACTCTTCGGATATTTGCATTGTTTGTTGTTGTATTTGTGCTGTTATATCCTGGTAGGAAAGTGAAATCCGATTTCTATAGCGTTAGTGGGATGTTAGAATTTGTTATTTTGTGGATACAAGCTAGATGGTTTAGGTACTGTATGGAATGCTTTGTTGATGTCGATTGCAATGATTATTGTTTGTGAGTGCGGTTTGAGTTAGGCCGTTGATTGTGGGTCGAATGATGATGTTTATGAGTGCTTTTGTAGTTAAATGTTTTGTTTTTAAATAGTTATTGTAATATTTGTGTTTGATGATGTGTGGAGTTTTTTGTTTAGTATGGTTTTTCTAGTTAGGTATGCATAGTGTTGATAATAGAGAGATGGGGCGACATGATGAAGGGTCAGAGGGTCTTTTCCTGGTTTTAGTTTGGGTACAATGATATCTTTTTTAAATATTTATATATATATATATATATATTATATATATTATATATATTATATATATATATTAATATATATATATATATATATATATTATATATATAATATATATATTATATATTATATATATATATATATATAATATATATAATAACCGCTACATAACTTAGTTGCATGAACTTTACATCTGGTGTATCTACTCTTTGAATGAAATTGTTCTTCAAAAATAGAAAAAAATAGAAATAGCATCTGCCCAGGTCTTTCTTTACTTTTCCTCTTAGGGTTCGATTTTATAATCTTAGAGCAGAAAAAAGCCGCTCACGCTAACTTGCGTTGGAGTAGAGCAGTAACAGCAATTGCAGCTTTTGTACACATGTCTGGATACTTTTCGATGGCTTCTTCTAATTTAAGCTTCGAATTATTTCAATTTTTCAATTCTCCTTCATTGCAGCAAAAAAGAAATTTTGTTTAAAGGTATGGAATATTGTGTACAAGGTTTAGTCAAGGACCCTTGATTTTATCTTGAACAGTACGACACTTCTCGATCTAAGCTCTTCAATAATCTAGCAGCTTCTTCATACCATTTTCTGAGCGTTTCTTGAAGAATGACTAGAGAACGGTAGAAGTAATAGGGCTAGCTGTAGTTTCATTCCACTTACAATTTATGTAAATGTACCCTTTCTTCTTGAACCTATACACTCTCTCTTATACAATGGCCACTATTCTGCAAAGTGAATTCTTTAGCTTCTTTGTTTGTTGATCTTCAGTTAAGCTTACCCTGTAGATAAGATCAATATAAACAGCAGTTAGTAGAATATCATTGTCAATGAGAGAAATTTCTCTTCGTACCATAAAGTCTTTTATTTCTTCAGAATCTTAAATATAGATAGTAAAAGGTTGAAGTTTGAATTTATTAGAATATAATCCAAATTGAAACATAAGGTGCAGGTTAAAAACTTCAAAGTATGCAATTGCACTTTTGAACTGTGAAGTCGCAAGCTCAATGAAACTTGTATAAGTGATTGAAGTCAACTCACAGAGTCGCAATCACAACTTTTGTCAGGTTCAAAATTTTTGACTCCAGGTCTACTGTCTTGAAAGTTACCAACTCCGACCTCTTGAAAATTACCGACTCCGACTCCACCCTCTTCAAATTTACCGACTCCGACTCCACTCTCTTCAAAATTACCGACTCCGCGACTCCAACTCTGACTCCACAACCCTGTTCAGATCAGACAGTTAATCACGTCTTTTACAAAGATGTCTTGAAACGACTTCGAAGACTAGTTCAGCGAATCAGAGAAACAGAGGACATTGCAGACGATTGGGGCTGCACCACGGATAACGCCCATCCTATTACTGCGCTCTCAATATACATATTAATTTCTGTGAAGAAAAAAAAAACAGTTCAAGTACTTCCACATACTCCATACAACACAGAACTAGCTTCATGCAATTTCTACCTCCTTCCTAAGTTGAAAATGAAGTTGAAGGGTCATCATTTTGGGACGATGGAAAACATAAAAAATACTGTAACACGTGAACTAAACACACTTCAGGAAAATGACTTCCGGTGCTGCTATGGACAGTGGAAGAAACGTTGGAACCGCTGTGTAACCTCCAATGATCATCTCAAGGAGATAACTTTATTTCAGGTAAAGTCAATCCATAATTAAATTATGACATCTTTTCACTTTTCTTTGGGACATTTTTATATATTATATATTTATATTATATATATTATATATATATATATATTAATTATATTATATATTATTATATTATATATATATATATATATATATATATAATATATATGATTATATATATATATATATATTTCATCAGTGATTGGTCTAAAGGAAACTTAATTTTAATGACGAAAGTCAAGACCAACGCAGGGATAAACATTTTATTGCGACGTTTCGAATCATTCTCACTTCATCATCAGCTAAGAATGACAAAAAAAATAAATAAAAAACAACTATAATATGACAAAGTAAAAGATAAAAATAATATAAGAACAGCGTAAATAAATAAAATAAATGAGACATACTCAAAATACACGAGGATAGTTTAACGGCAGTACACGAACTGAAAGGGCTAAAATAAAAATAAAAAATAAAAAGTTACGAGAGAGATTGCAAGTTGGTTGTAAAAAAAAAATATATATATATAAAACGGATATAACAATGGGCTATTATTTTTTATTACTATTATTTTTCTATTTATTTTAAACAAAAAATAAATTTAAATTTTTTTTTGTTATTCTTAGCTGATGATGAATCGTGCATGATTCGAAACATCCAAATAAAATGTTTTTCCCTGCGTTGGTCTTGACTTTCATAATTCATTATATATATATATATATATATATATCATATCTTTTTATTTATTATATTTCTCTAAATTTTAATATTTTTAATTATATTATATATTATTATATGTTACTCATATATATATAATATATATTAAATATATATATACTATATATATTAGTATATCTATATCTAATATACTTAAATTATATATATATATATTACTATTATATATATATATTATATATATAAAAAAAATATCTATAATACTCTATTTTAAATATATATTATATATATATATATATATATATATATATGGAGTTTAAGCAATGATCGCTGGTACAGGGGCAAAGTATGTTAATTATGTTATATAATATAATATATATATATATATTATATATATTATATATTATATATTATAATATATATATATATATTAATTATATATATATATATACTATATAATATACATATATATATATATATTAAATACTATATATATTATATATATATAAATATAGATATATATATATATATATAAAACTCACCACGACCTAAAACCCCCAGGTAGGACTGACGCACCTGTTAGGAGACCCCAACGGAAAGTCCCTGGGGTACTTGGCCCTAACGGCACAATCCGAGGCTGAGTCAGGCTATCGCGATATATATTATATATATATATATATATATATATATATATATATTATATATATATTATATATATAGTTATTTATTATATATATAGTATATTATTATATATGTGTTGTGTGTTGCGTGTGTGTGTGTGTGTGTAGCAGGTTTTTCTCTTAGTTGGCTCGCAAAGGTTGAGTGATTTATGTCTTTTCTCACACTGATCAATAGACGGTGTGGGTTTGTTAAACTCCAGATTTTTCCATTTCAAGGGCTAATAAAAAATATCAAAGGATAAAAGAACTTATTTCAGTTTTGTAATAAATAAAATAACATGTCTACAACAGTTGTAATTAAAATTTTTGTGTGTAACGAAGTAAGTAAAAAAAAAAAAACTATTGAGAAGATATTTATGGAAGTTGGTGAGTACTGAGTGGTAACTAATATTAAATCTAAACTAGCATTAGACGTGTGGGATTTTCAGCGAATTCCGCAAATACATTTGCTTCCAATTCGTTCATTTTTCACTTACTAATTTTCTATGAATACTCATCATAATAGCCCATTAAGCCTGTCTTCGTTCATTGTGTTTCTTAGCCAAGTCTTTACCCTTCGCAGATTGCTGAAAGACCTTCCAATGGCACTTGTTGAACACGGTAGCACAAGTGCAATAATAGACAGGTTTTGACTTGAGGAATAAAAGGGGTCGGCTTCTTTAATGACTTCAGTAAGTTAAAAGTCTTTCAACTTTTGTTTATCCATTTTTTATCCAGCCACAAGGTATACCATAAGTCAGCTTCGGTATGAATTTTGTTGATATCAGGATCGCAAAACTTTGAAAAGCATTTTATTTTCTCACGCATACTGAATACGGGAGCACCTAAGAAAAGAAACGGATGCAAATGAAATAGATGAAATGCTAGCACTTCTTATCTTTCTGCAAATCTAGTCGTCTAAAGGAGCGAATGAAAGTGAAGTCAAGATAAGGCCACTTAGTAACAGAAACGCTTTCCAATATTCAGCAGGGTTTCAGCGGATGATTTTGCTCTATGTTGATTGGGATTGTACCTTTCTAGGTGGCGCAAGTTCTACTAAGAACTCAGCAGAAATAACATTGACGGATAAGAGCAGATCAGCAATTGTTTGATCAGCAGTTTGCTGGTGGTTCTTTGACAACTTCAAACATTGTTCTTGTAACATTATCGGGCACTGCCATAAGGTCAAATTTTATTTTTTGTTTAAATAATGTTAACTAAAGCAGAATATTTGGCATAGTTACCAGAGAAGATGTAATAATGAGAAACATGGGGTCTTGTTTGCGAGAGATATAATTTGAAAAGCTTTTACTTTCTGTTTTGATTGTGCCTCCCTTATGACAATTTTTTCTAACACCGATCAACGATTTTTATTATATTCTGTTATGGAAAATAGCCTCCAACAAAATACTTAGGGGATATCTTTGTGGAGCCTCTCCACGGGTTTTACAAAGTTTAGGCAAAAGGTGGGAATGTATTTTCTTCTTAGGGTGGAGTCTCTGAAAAAGTTTATTATGACTTTTATTGTGGCAATAGTACTTCGAATTTCCGGAATAATGTTTAGGTACATTAATGACCAAATTAAGCGATGGGCCTCTTACACAGGGAAATATAATCCTTTTTAAAATTTTCCGCAGTTTCTTTTGAATCTCCATGTTTTTTACCTGCCATTGCTCAGCAGCCGACGCATTCCTGACCAACGCATAGAATAGGATCCAAACATTCCTTTTCTAAAACAAATCAATCGATTACAAATGGTTTTACCATCCATCTCTTCCAAGAAGCTTTCAAACCACAGCAGGAGGAATGTCCTTACCTCAAACCGAGCATTTTATCCTATATCCAAAACCTTAATCCTATAGAGTAACTCGATTCGTGTTGCCTTCAAAATCCAACAGTTTCACTCGAACCATATGAGTAGACATCAGATTTTGTTTGCATCCGCGACAATCATGTTTTTTATGATAATTCCACACAAATTGATAACATCATTTTGAATTATCGG
>JABUQX010086615.1:5000-10000 GCA_015478945.1 Trachelipus rathkii
TTTATATATTATATATATATTATATATATATATAATAATATATAATATATATATATAGTAAATGCAAATGTCAAAAAATAACTAATTGTTGGGATTATTGTTTTGGGGTATATCACAACGAATACCACGGGTTAGTCCGCCCCGATGTTTCAGGAGGCTGGGTCGCTCGGCCTCTAGGTGGACTACGGGGGACTAATCCCTCCCCTCCTGGGTATGAAACGTCCCCCCTGCCGTCCCCATTCGGCTCGAGCCCGCCTAAAAAAGGGTAAATACTGCCTTTTAGGTTGTTCGTTTGACTCACCTGCCGTAAAATAGCCCTTAACTTTACGTGACTCCACTGTGCCGTAAAACTAGCTCTAACTTTTACTTATAGACTGATAGTATCCAAAAGTATATATATATATAGATATATAAATATAATATATTTATATATATATATATATATAATATATATATATATATAATAATAGATATATATATATATATATACCTCAGGAAAAAGTTAAACCAGTTCTACAAAAACTGTTTTTGGACTAAAATCAACGTACATTGAAACCTTTGCTACTGTTACATGTTGTTACAAATAAAACAATTGCTAAAGAAAGCTAGCAAACTCTCATCGTTTTGGCATATATCAAACAAATCACTTATATTTATTTCTAAACTTACGCTGACAACTCCACTAAAGACAACCGACGAATATAAAGTTTGAACCAATACTGATCCGATTGTTTGTTACTGTCCATATCTTTTACAAATAATCGATTACAACTTAATCGATTTAATATTACAATATCAATGTATTGTTAATTCCCATAAAATATTGACTGTAACTTAGTTTTTTATTTTTGTGCTGCGAAATGATAATAAAATTAAGCCCATATTAATATATATAGTATATATAATATATATATAAATAGATATATATATAATATATATAATAAATATATATTATATATATATATAATATATATAATATATATATGGATTACGATATTTGTATCGTATATCGAAATCGAAGGCAGAAAGAAAACTTAAGTTTTACATAATTATAATATTATATAATATATATATATATATATATATAGAATATATAGATTATATATAATAATATATTATTATTAGATATATATATATTATATATATATATATATATGTTGTCCCAATCTTCTCGTCCCAGATTTGCTGATAGAAATGAAAGTAAAGGACAAAGTTAATAAATATTGCCTACGAACATACCTTCTGTCTGTGTGGCGCATATATATATATATATATATATATATATATAATATAATTATATATATATATATTATATTATATATTATATATATATATATATATATATATATATATATATACACGTTGCGTGATTTTGGTAAATATTATGAAATAAATATTGTCTGGAATAGCTACAGCTTTATTGAATATTGTTTCTAAGCGCTTTAGATTTGGAATAAAACAAGAATTGAAATTATATTTGACTCAAATGAAACCAACAACTTCTACCATTACCTTTTTTACCCGATTTGTTTAAAACTATGTTTCCTATCTCTGTTAAGTAGGAGAAAATAATTTTTGTGGCTACCTTACTTTGTGTATCACAGTGGTGAAAGTGCTGCTGATGAAGTTTTAAGTTCGTTTTTAATTAATTTCCCCTTATAACAACACATCTGGTAGAAAAGGCCAAATGTTTGTTACAAGACATCGACTTTTAAAGTATTTTAAGTCAATGGAAATTATCAAAGCAAAAGAAGGAAGAAAGAGTGTTCTTAACCTTACCAATAGAATTCATGAATGAGCATACTAGCAAAGACTAAGGTCAAGGTTTTGACAGAAAATAAGGTGAGACAATTTGCAAACCAAGTCACAATCGATGAAAAGAATTATGGTGCGAGAGTTCGTAGACAAGAAAGAGATTGAAAAAAATTTATTTCTGAAAGGGAGAATCCTTCTTAATAAAGGCGGTGAGGAAAAGTTGTGTTGAAAAAGTCACATCAAAACTCGAAATTCTTTAAATCTTGCTAGTGAGAGAGCAAATATGGTTCTTCCAAGAAATACCACAACAAAAATATGATTTTTCCATGAAATACCACAATAAAAATATCGTCCTTCCAAGAAAAAACACAATAAAATATTTTCCTTTCAATAGATACCACAATTAAAAATATGTTCCTTCCCAGAAAACCACAGTAAAGATATGGTCCTTCCAAGAAACACCACAATAAAAATATGGCTATTCCAAAAAATACCAACACAAAAATATGGTCCTTCCAAGAAATAACACAATAAAATTATGATCAAGAAATACTTCAATAAAAATATGGTCCTTCCCAGACATTCCACAATAAAGATATGTTCCTTCCCAAAAATACCACAATAAAAATGGTCCTTTAATAAATAAATACCACATTGAAAAAATGTTCCTTTCAAGAGATAAAAATATGGTTCCTCCAAGAGATAGCACAATAAAAATATGGTTCTTCCAAGAGATACCACAATAAAAATATGTTCTTTCCATGAAATAGAGTTTTTAAAATATGCTCATTCCAAGAAATGCCATAAAAAAGTGGTCCATCCAAGAAATACCACAATAAAAATAAGTTCCTTCCATGAAATACCGCAATTAAAAATGTCCTTCCAAGAAATACCACAATAAAAATGTTTTTCCCAAGAAATACCACATTAAAAACATAGTCGTTCCAAGAAATATCACAAAAAATATGGCCCTTCCATGAAAAACCACAATAAAAATATGGTTCTTTCAAGAAATACCACAATAAAAATATGGTCCCTCCCAGAATAACCACAATAAAAATATGGTCCTTCCAAGAAACCCCACAATAAAATTGTTCCTTCCAAACAAAAAAAAATACCACAATAAAAATATGGTCCTTCCAAGAAATACCACAATAAAATTGTTTCTTCAAAGAAATATCACAATAAATGAAAAGGACAACAATATTAAGAACATTAAAAGGTTTAAGTTGCGTCGAATACTTAGTCGATTAGATATCGATGAACCAATTGACTTTTGGAAACATTAAAACTTCATAATTTTTCCCTCAGCTTCTATATATATATATATATATATATATATATATATATATATATATATAGATAATATATATATATAATATTATATATATAATATATATTTTTTTTCTTTCATATATATATATATATATATATAATATATATATATTATATATATAATATATATATATATATATATATATATATATATTATGAAGAAAGAGAAAGGATCGACTAGTTAACAAATGTTTTTGAAGATGTTATATTTGTGTGGAAGCTTGCGTAGAATAAATGGATGAAGGGATGATATTTATAGGCATTAAAAATCACAATAATATCTCTGTCCAAATTGAATAAACATTTTGTTAAGTAGTTCGAAGTTTATAAACGATAGCAATTAATACTGATATCCTCTTTTATTTCGCTTGCTTTTTTTAATATGAAATTAAATTGGCTTTTTATCCTAGGTTTATTATTATTATTATTAGTTATTATTCTTATTATTATTACTTATTATTATTAATTATATTATTATTATTATATTATTATTTATATTATATTATTATTATTATTGTTATAAGAATAACCTGGGGAATTCTTATTAATAAGCTGATCCGGGACTCTAAGGACAGAAAACTCCCTTTCCGACTCCCCGATACCATAGAAGACCTAAAGGTGACGACAATGCCCCAAAAAGTTGTCCTTTTCAAAAGTTCCTTAAAATAATTTTCTTCCTTTTGGTCATTGTCTTTTTTTTTTGTTTATCTAAACTTGTTTTTGTTTGTTTGTTTGTTTGATTGTTTGTTTCCAAAGCAGGAAGTTTTTTTATATTTTTTACTATTTTTTTGCAGATTGGTTGAGACCTACATTTAAGTTAAAGGAAATTCTTTTCATCTTCATAAACCGTTCTAGAATGAAGATAGTTTTAGATATATAAACTTCATTTTTGTAGTTTGTATAAGAATGTTTGACGTAAATGCAGAAATTTTGAAATTAGAAAATGCATTTTCGATTTAGGGAAATTTTCTTAAATATACTCATGATTGCTAAAGAATTTATTTAGGTGATGCTCCAATTCGCTGTCTCTGTAATCCTGCTAAACAGTTACCTCTCATATCCTATATCTCTGTAATATTAATATAATATATATCTCCTTAATAATATATATATATATATATTATCATATATATATATATATATATATATATATATATATATATAATCCTTCTTAATATAGTCCCCACCTTGATTTTCATGAAATTTGCAGAAAAGGCTTAAAATACATCTATCGACCCGTGAGTGGTGTAAAGAATAAGAAACTATTGATTTCGATACATATGCCTGTAGAAATAATAGAAGGAGGAATCTGGCTGGCAGCTTCATTTTCATCTTATAAATGTCGATATTAGAAGCTGTCATAGCTTTCTTTTCCTCAGGGGTCATTTCGTTTAGGATTTTTTGCGTTATCCTTCTTACAATTCATTCAAGCATTTTATGCAACTTTCATGAAAATCGGGTTCTTGGTCTCTATATTAAATTGGTCCCCCATAGATAAAATATTATCAAATATGAAATCTGATTTCATTAACTTGTACAGGTAATTTTTCTGTTTATTATACGGTTTTTACTTTCTTAAACTTTATTTCAAAATATTCATAAAAGTTTTTTTTAAAACTGAACCTGTTTCTATATTAATAAGATCGTTATATACTCATATATATATATATATATAGATATTATATATTATATATATATATATTATATATATATTATATATTATATAATATATATATATTAGATATATAATATTATAATATTATTATATGTATATTAATAAACTAATATAATTATATATAATAAATATAAATATAATATATATAGATATATATATATATCTATAATATATATTATATATATATATATATATAAATATATATATATAGTATTTATATATTATAATATAAAAT
>JABUQX010086615.1:12500-15000 GCA_015478945.1 Trachelipus rathkii
TATGTAATAATATGAAATAAATTAGGTTCTTTGTTGAAAACTCGGTTTTTATGATATATATATATATATATATATATATATATTTATATATATATATATATAATATATATATATATATATTATATATATATATATATAATATATATATATGTATATGTAGTATAAATATTATATAAAAATATTATATTATATTATATATATATATATTATAATAATATAGTATATATATATATATATAAAATAATATTTTGATATAAAATATTATATTTTATATATATATATATATTATATATATATATATATATATATATATATATAACATAATACTTTGATAGAAAATGTTATATTTTATATAATGAAGTTATTTCACATGTTTATGCAAAATGTGCATCAAATGTGACTTAAGCAGTAAAGCAACAGCGCATGGCCGGATGGGAAGGGGATGGGAGGGGTTGGAATAGGATGTTTGTACTACTACTTTGCTGCCTTTGAGTCAATAAAGTACATATTTAATGACCCTAAAGCAGTAAAGCAATCGCTCATGGTTAGGTGGGAAGGGGTTGGGATTAGGTGTTTGCGCAATGCTTTGCTGCTTTAGGGTCAATAAAGTACATATTTTTTAGTGAAAACTAGAAGAAAAAATTAGAAAATGTTTAATATTGAAATAGATTTTCTGAATATAAATATAGTTTTAAAGTATATTACAACTTTAAACAAAATAAAACGTATGAAATAATTAAAACTTTAAACAAAAGAAAATTTAATAGTAAATTTAGGTTTACAAAAGAAAATGAGATTTGAATATTAAATGTGTAAATATAAATGTTTGAGGTTGAAAGAAAATGATAAACTCAAAATCTTGTAATTAATCATCAGAGTTTAAAAAACTAGTTATATGAAAATAAAATAAATATTTAAATGTGCCTGTTTGAAAAGGATATGGGGTATGTGAATTATTAAAGTCATAGTTTAAAGGAAAATATATTTATTTATTAAAAGTATACGGTCGAAAAGTAGAAAACGGGTTACAATGCATTACGTTATAGAACAACGTCACAACTAAAATTCAATGTGAGTATCTTTCTCTCATACACACTTATAGTTGTATGTATGTATGTATGTATGTATGTATGTATGTATGTATGTATGTATGTATGTATGTATGTATGTATGTATGTATGTATGTATGTATGTATGTATGTATGTATGATGGATGATGTATGTATTATTTAACGGTTGATGGCGTAGCCTAATCCTAGCTTTGCAGACATTGTACATCTTCAAAAAAATGCTGGGATAGGTATTTGAACTTCACAACCCTTCATTACATATGCTTTTGAGAGCATACATTATCTAAGCCACCAAACAAGTTTTTAATTCATGGCACCGCACAGCACAACTCGTTACAACCTGGCAGTTCCAGGAGTCGGCCTCACTCCGACTCCTTCGTCGGACCCCAAGCTACTTGGGGTAGATTAGGTCATAAGACTTATTATCTCAAAATCATATAGGACTTATAAAAAATAAAGCTGTCATCTAGAGATGACCCCTACCCCACCATTCGGAGGTATATAGATATATATTATATATATATATATATAATATATTATATATAATATATAATTAATATATAATAGTATATATATTATATATACATATATATATATATATATATAATATATATATTATTATATAAATATATATATATATATTATATTAATATTATATATGAATAATTATACATTAATAAATACATTAACTTATTATTTTTTCATTTATTTTAACGCGATCTTAATCATAACCAAGTTTATATACCTAAAAAAAAGAAGGAAAAATAATAATACTCCTTCTTGTATAAAAAAAACTTGCGGTCGTGAATATTTTAATGTTATGCAGTTATTTTTAAGTTACGTTTATAAAAAAATGTGCCTCAAATATGACTGAATCGCATAACCAATAGATCACAGATGACAAGGAAGGGGTATGGTGATGGTGTGATTAGACGTTGATCTATCCATCTATTGAATAATTGATAATTTTTAAGTAAAATTAGCAAAACAAAATCTTTCAGTAAATTTTTGTAATGTTCATAACAAAGAACGTATATTCACGTAAAGTTTATACAAAATGTGTTCAAATGACTTAATAGCTTAATCAATAGGTCACAGAAGACAGGTGAGGGTGGGGTGGGTGCCTGATTAGCGTTTGATCTATTGGTTAATTGATATTTTTAATAAAATTTAAAAATATATTCGCACTATCGTCACGCAGGGTCGAGCCGCTTTTCGCTGTGCAGCTCGTATAGTGTTGCAAAACAAATGTATTCTATCTTCAACACTCGTCATTACATAGGGTTTGATGTAACATACATTATGTGCAAGTCAAAAACAAGTTTTAGATTCAAGCACCGCACTACTCCTGCTCACCTCCCTCTCCAGCTCCATTCTGCCTCCACTCAGGAGTCGCCAATCCCTTCTCGAACATGGACTCTCCTTGTTCC
>JABUQX010086615.1:20000-64501 GCA_015478945.1 Trachelipus rathkii
TTCCCTCCGAACACCTGCCGCTGCGGTAACCTTATAGAAAAGAGATAAAGCACCAAATCGCGCCCGCAAAAGATAAAAGAGGGTCAAGGAACTGGAAAAAGTACAGGACAGTTATAAGCCTTTGCTTTTGACTCGGAACCCTGTCAAAAGCCGGTGAAACAGAAAGCTCCCCCCAGATATTGAGAAACAAGTAACTCCATAGTTTTACAATTGCGGATGAACTCTTGTATAAGCTGGAGTATACTGAGAAGAGGAAAAAAGTTCTCGCAGTCTAAACAAACTCCCAGTTTTTTTGAAGCCGCCCTAGCAACCGTTGGAATGTGAGGTTTCCAAGAATTTTTGTTTATGTTAAGCCAAGGATGTTTATATTGTCAACAGGAGAGACGAGAGAAACCGGTGGAAAGATATAGGAAAGTGGAGAAGGTTTTAGAAGAGGAATTTTGTAGAAGTTGAGTTTTCAGAGAATTGAATTTCGCAAGGTTGAGACGACCCAATCGGAAATTTTCTATCCAGATCAGCGAGATAGAATTCGGAAAGATTAAGACAAGAGGCAAATTCTAGAAGTAAAAGAGGGAGCAGAATGAAATGAGTTGAAGAGTGAAGGGGTCGAGTCATCGGCATAAGAGTGGATAGAGTTAGATGGGCAGGTGAGAAGATCATGTAATGAAAAGTAAAGATTTAAAGTAGGAGATAAACAAAAGTCCTGAGAACACCCACTATTGGAAGAAAAGAAAATCGCTCCATCAAACCAAAGCGATATTACTACTTGAAAGAAGCTAGACATTAGTAAGCAAAGAGTAGGAGACCTGAGAGCATGACGCCTGCCATAACTCCGGCTTAAATGCTTTGGATTTCGAGCGCCACCACGCCAAGTCTCCCCGAGTTCCTTAGAGCGGAAAACCATAAATCGGTTAAATAGGAAAGTATATTGCCAGTAGACCTTGAACGCCGAAAGAAGAGAATGAGATTCCAGATGGTCTAAGAAGGGAGAGTTAAGAAGTGTTTCAAAGATCTTATGATAGAATACAAGTGAGAGCTATAGGGCGATAGTTAGAAGGATCAGAGCGGCTCCTTTTTTCGGAATAGGTTAGTGCGTGCTTGCCAACATGAGGGAAAGTGCTATATTGAGACATAGAGAATATATTGAACGAGGGCGTCAGCACGGTGAAAGCACATGTCCCTCAAAAAAAACTCGGGGAAGAATGCATCCGGGCCACCCGCCTTCCAACGTTCATAGGATCTCAGGAGCCCATGCACCGATCAAATGCAATCACAATGCCAAGAGACATTAGTGACACCTTGAGAGGAGAAAAGCAGGAGGAGAGGAATGCCAGAAATTCGTCCAAGGTTGAGTTAGAGGAAAATAGGAGGCTGAAGAGATTGGCTTTTTCAGTTGGAGAATTAGCAACAGAATCAGATCGAATAAGAGGAGCAAAGGATGATTACAGAAGTTGTGTTAGAACATGTTTTTAGCAAGAGTCAGATAAGATTTCAGAGAATCTAGAGGTTAGCGCACTTTCGTTGATGAAAGCCGCTTTGCTCGTCGAAGAGATCCCTGCAACATTTCAAGCTGAGTGAAAATTAGCGAAGAGTGATTAGAGAACGAGAATTTTCCACTCCCGATACGCGCTGTCTCTAGCCTAAATGGCCAGAAAACAAGCACGACGAACCATGGATTATGAGGAAGAAAGATTTAGTCGAAGAAGGAATGAACCTGCTCATTCTTTCAACACAACGATTACAGCTCCACCTTAGTGACAGAAGCCGAAGCGTCATCAGATTCAAAGCAGTCATTCCAATTATTATAGTTAGCAGAAGCTACGCAAGGCCCCCCAATCAGCCCGACAAAGTGCCAGAAAAAACGCATAGGCAGGATGGGGCTGTTGGAGAGAAAGTATTGAAATCAAGAGATATAAAGGTTGTGGTCAGGATTTAACCAAAGGAGCGAAAATGATGTATTTATAGAGAGAAGGACATGTGAAAACATAGGTCCAAGTGTTTGTGTTTTCAAGAATTGGTTATGACATCCGGAATTGTGTGTACAAGGTCTTGATTAGTGCTCTAGCATCGTTTAGAATGTCTGAATGATTTCGGCCTCCTCCCCACTTAAATCAGTATGAGAGACCCCAAACCATCAGTGTTGTGTACATTGAATCCCCTAAAGAGGACCTCAGTATTTGGAGGAGAAGATATTTTCGTGAAAAGTAGTAAGGTATTCAAAAAAGGCGTGAAAATCTGTTCTTTAGGAGAACAGTAGCAGAAAGCCACAAGATTATGTAGGAGAAGAAAAAAGATTTTAAGCCACAGAACATCAAGTTAGGAGATTCGAGATTCGCGAGACGTGTACATAGGCACACACTCCACCCTTTAGGCGGAAATTATGAAATAAGTCATAGTGGATACAATAAACGAGTTAGAGGATGAATTTTAGCCATCTGAAGTCTCAACAAGACAAAAGGTTAGGGTTAGAGTTAGTGAGGTGATATTCCACAGAGCAAAGTTAGATTTTTAAAGCCGCGGATGTGGTAAAGTTAATGTTAAATTCCCAACCGCCTCTCGCAAAATCTGCCATCTTTCACACACACACACACACACACACACACACCAACACACAACAACACACACACACACACACACACACTCGAAATCTTAATGCCTCAACTAAGAACAAATAAAAACAAAAGGAGAAAACGAAATAAAAAAAAAAAAAATCCTAACTTCAAAAATTTAAGTACTAAAATAAATAAACACATGCTACTATACAATGAAAAAGAATAAAACTTAAACCTATATAACTTTACTGTTACTCGGCGGTAGGCAATATTAAGAATTTGTTAAAACCAAAACTAAAAAAAAATGAAAAAAAATAAGTTAAAAACTAAACTATATCTTTAAAAACACAATCGCAGACTAGCTGAACTAGATAAATGATTAATTACCCAAAAATGTTAATAAGCTTCAATTAAACAAAATATTTATAAAAAGGCACATACTCTCTTTCACTAACATTAATACTTGTCACAACATAATAATAACGATAAATAAAATAAAGATAAACCTTTCAACAGGAGCACTTTCAAAACACGTCCACACTTCACAAGTTAAAACATCAATATTATTATATATATTATATATATATATATATATTATAATATTATATATATAATATATATATAAAATAATATATTATATATATATATATATATAATTATATATATATATAAATATATATGCCATGCTGATGATCTTGCGGAGCAATATTTTACATAACTATAAATTTATTTTATACGAAAAAGAATAATACTGATAGGCTAGTAAAAATTTCCTGTAAATATTTTTTCTATTATCATATATTATATATATATATATATATATATATATATATATATATATATATATATAATATAATATATATATATATATATATATAATATATATAAATATATATATATAAAATTGAATTTTAGACTAGCATTCTTCTATACCATCCCTATCTGCTGCTGATTAATCTTCTTAAAACTTACACTTAAAATCAGTTGTGTCAGTACCCTAACGAAAGTATATTTAATAGATGTTACTAGGATTAAATTATATTTTTGATATAACATAATAAAACCTTACATTTTGCCATAAATGATTAATGTACTCAGTACTATGTATGCTATGGTTATGTGCATGATCATATTAATTGAGAGGAATTCATTATATATATTATATTATAATTATATATATATATATATATAGTATATATATATTATATATATATAATATATATAATATATATAATATATATATATATATATATATATATATATATATAATATATATATAATATATATATACATCATAGGAGTACTTTAAATGGAAGATAGGGAAGCAAGGTTCCTCAATGAGCACATTATAAACAGTAAATAAATTGTATTATAATTTAATCAGCATGGTATTCTACTTTTCAATTAATCCTACTATTTTACCATTTTTGCATTAAATTTGGATTGTAATGTAATTATTTTACATTGATTACTTTTCATGAGTAATCGTTAAAAATTCGAAGTTCAAAAACAATTAAAAGAAATGTCTTGCTTTTTCCATCAAATAATTTCCTTTTTTTTTTTTTTTTTTTTTTTATTTATATGTAAAGTTCATTCTAGTTAAAGAACCTTTTTTTCCTCCTAATGTACATTATTTCTTAAATGCAATAAGATTATTATTATTTTTTTCTTTTATTTTCAAACATACGGTAAAAGATAACTTATGTAAAGTTTTAAATTCTTTTCTATATTCAGAAGGACATAGCCAAAGCGATTTTGCCTTACTAAAATAAGCCAAGCTGAAATCCCGACACAGTCGCTAACGCCTTCAACACCATAGACAGACAAACAAATCAAAAATTGATCATTTAATTTACGGTATAGGATTCTGTTATTATTTAATATTTAACCAATTTCCTCAGAATTGCTAATTAAGAAATTCAAAATTAAAAAAAAAAAAAAAAACTAGTCATCATAGTTTAAAAAAAATATCACAATTCAGAGATACGAAGCTTCAACAAGATCTGTTTATAGTTTCACATCATTTTTCAATAAATACCCAACAAAAATTTGAATTAAATAAATTGCATAAAGAAAATCTGAAACGAAATAAAGGCATTTAGATGAAAAGTTGATGGAATTTATTATTAAATTACCCGAACAAGAAAAATCGCTACATTCTCTTTATCGAGGCAATTATGAGGAACTTGTAAATTTGGTCAAGTAGGATATATAATTCATTACTTGTGTCTAATTTTGAGTAGTCTAATGTTTTTTGCTCCATTCTCAAATAGAATTCAAAATGATCTTATTTTTTGTTGGGTAATGCTTTAAATTAAATTAAATATATATATATATTATAAATATATATATATTATATATATTATAAACACACCGATATATAGTATATAAATATAATTTTTATATTTTTATATATATATATATTATATATATATATATATAATATATATATATATATATATATATATATATATATCTGAACAACCGATGTCAGAACAAAAGTTCTTTTAAAAATTTATGCGATCTATGTAATTTAAGAAAGATTTCTAAGAATCACAAATGTTAATGCAGATTGAACTTTTTCAGGGACCATGTTTATATCTCATATTTAGTTGAATTTAATCTACGATTTCAGCATTGGTTTCAAATTTTTTGAGCAAACCTATGACGGTGCTATCGTGATATTTAAACGGATAACTAATCGGTAGGGAAAGATATCCAAAACCTATTTTCATTATTGTTTGGTAACAGGCTAAATAATAGTTATGAGAATTCATGAGGAAGATCAAGGAATTCAATCAATAGTTTGAACATTTCAAATCCTTCTTATGGAATCAATAAGCATTTTTTGAACCTTTGAAATGGGGAACATACGAAGTTGTGAAGGTTAAAATATAATAATAGTTGCCCTGTTCGAACTCTTTTCAAACGATGAGAAGGATTCAACCACCAATTTCAAGTTATTCTTCATAAATTTAATCACGAGGATTTTTAAACACAATTGTCATGTTTCCTTATTCTGACATAACCCATAAGAGATCTGACATAACCCATAAGAGGTCTGACATAACCCATAAGAGATCTGACATAACCTATAAGAGATCTGACATAGCCCACTATTAAAATATTATTTTTTAAATTGATGAAGGTTTTTAAAATAAAGAGAGATAATCTGAAGATTATGATAAATTTAACCTCAGCCCAAAAAATATAAAATTTAGAAACTTTAGGATTCAACCACTGCCACAATATATATATTATAGATAAATATTATAATAATATATAATATATATATATATATTATATATATATATATATATACTATAATATATATTATATATATATATATATATATATATATATATATATATAATCCTGTTCAAAAATAAAAATATGACATCATGTCTCGCTGTCACCAGGGTTTGTGTAATAATATCATACGGTACCGTGTCTGTGCATGGGAGGATGAGAGGAATAGAAAAACACAGGTGCGACACCGTACAATATGTTTATTTCTTGACAGTACAATACATACACATTTCTACCTGGGAATTGCAACTGGTGGACGACGTCCCATCGATGGTGTAACGGGTCAGCGAAATGTATTTGAAAATAATAATGCGTGACACCGTCTCTGGCTCTTATGACCGCCTGTATAACTAAAAGTAAGCTCAATATGAGGGTTTTGATGCCTTCCTGGGACATGTTATCAAATACCGCAATCACGGCACGTTCCAGATTGCTAATGGTAAGAGGTGCGGACGTAGATTATCGAACGTATTTGTTGGATGTGGTTGAGGTCAGAGCTTCGCTGAGGCCATTCCAGCACTTGTACATCGATCACGTGTAGGTAGTCCATATTATCGTCCATTAGGTGAAAGTGGCTTCCTATGAACTGGGAAAGAGCATGATATGCTCGTATAGCATATATTCCATGTAATATGGTGTATTCAAGCACCTCATGGGATTAGGAGGAGAGCGTACAAGTGTCAAAACAATACCGCCCCAAAACATTTTGAACCCACCTCCGAATGCCTTCCTTGGTGCGATGTTGTATGCACTTAGTGCACTATAACGTTCACCCCGTGTATGCAACATCTATCACGAGCATCTGTAGATCTCAGGCATAGTCTGGTCTCGTATGTAAACAACACACACGTCCAGTGGTTGGAGTTAAAATTTACCGGATTCCTAGCGACCTTAGTCGTTGTGCTTTAAGCACGGCAGTAAACAGTGGCGAAATATAGAGCCCTCTTACTTGCCAATCCCGCTTCATGAACCTGTCGTCTGACAGTTACGGCTGAAATCTACACATTCCTTCCGGTCGCGACATTCCAATTTCAGTGGTAATAGACCCTCTGCTTTGCAATACCATCATCTGCAGATATCGCTCGTCCCTTGCAGTCGTAGCCCACTTCCTGCCCTATTACGGAACCGGATAACCATCAGGCTGATATTGGTATGATGCACACCGAGTACAACCACCATATACCACATACTACAGCTTTCCTCTTCCAATGTGAATATTCTTGTCATCTCGTCTTGTCTTTGAATGGCGTAGCCTATCCATTATGTATGAAGTATAGAGCTACGCTAGACAAAACAAAAATGACTCCACAATAGCTGACCCCAAAAAGTTACAACAAAAACACCACCAGATGAACTGAAAATGCTGACCCCAAAAATGTAACTCACATATTTGAGAAAAACGTGAAAAGAAATTCTACAATTTCCATCCAAAATACAACCACTCCATCATAGTGCACCCTAAACTACACTATTTTACTAAATAAACATGCTATCCTTACTTCCCACCATACTATATGCAGATGCCTAAGACACTCACTGAAGCATAACGCGCTCTCTTAAATAATAAATAAACCATGACCAGTATCGAAAGCCCTCACAAAACCCAAAAAACCCCACCATTAATAATGACAAGTTAGATTTTAGAAGTCAATAAGTGATAAAGAAAATGCATAACAATACCATATATATGATATAAACAACATCTACTGCATATTAGATTAAGAAAGCAAAAACAATAAGCTAATAATCCCTATCAAATTGAAAGAAAGAGTAATTAAACTTTTATTTTGAAAAAGTCATGAAAATGACGACTTGCTCTTCAAATTGATATTTTCAACAAAAAGCCAAACCATGTCAAACAATCTTTCACACTCCAA
The DNA here is from genome assembly GCA_015478945.1 of Trachelipus rathkii. Lineage (NCBI taxonomy): Eukaryota > Metazoa > Arthropoda > Malacostraca > Isopoda > Trachelipodidae > Trachelipus > Trachelipus rathkii. The sequence continues at coordinate 27,739 of JABUQX010086615.1, forward strand.
CAATTCCATTTGGTAATATAATACCTTCTTGAACATCAATAGAGACCTTCCAAAGCCATACAAGCAATTAGGGCACAGCCTGAGCATTCACATAAAAAACAAAAATATTCATTCAAAGCCCTCCTATACTTCATCTATTCATTTAGCGTATCAAATAAAACAGTTTCCGCCAGGCCCAACATATCCACATATTGCGTCCGCACTCCTTCTAATATCCGTAACACTTCAATTAACAGAACATTTGAATTAACATCATACAGCATTTATTATATATCTCCTCTTATTGGTCAAGATATGTTTAATAAATAGATTCTTCTCATTCAAGACAATATTTATTGTCTTGATATCCGCCAACTTCAGCCAGCTATTCATACCCCTTACGAGTCTCCCCACATTTATTATATACACTCTCTCTCACATATCCCACAAACACAAGTAAGCCAAACGCCTATAATGAATATATCATAGAACTAAAACGATACAACACCCATGGTTAACGTATACGATTGGTTTAACAGAAGTTAGGCAACGGAATAATTAAAAATCAATAACACCATTTTAAAAAGAGACACTTTTACAGTGACCCTACCCCAAAGCATTATAAAAGTTCTACTCTGAAAGATAGTTAATGACCTGGTACTTGTCCAAAGATTTCTGCCATAGCATAGCTGAGACCACACCATGACTACATTACCACAATCAGCAAAATATACCATAACCTGTGACACGCGACACGTGAAGCCCTTTTCCAACCACAGTTAACATCTTCAACTCGTATAAGCCAAAAATAACTTAGAAAAATAGACGCGCGAGGGCGCGCACGCACATTATAATTAAGGCTTTTTCAACTGTATGTTTCCACTCATCTAAAAGTATGTACAAATAGTAATGGAAAATATAATCCAACACTAGAGCATGACCCATCAGCAATCTCAACTATCATTTTAAGATCCAAGCATTTCCTCGAAATACTCTACATCCTAGGGATAGACATGCTAAATCTTTTTACAAACAGAGAGCTCGACACAGGATACTTTGTTCACAACATGGCTTAAAACAGAATTCAAACAACAAATGTTCTTCTCGTGCTTCTGAACAGAACAGGAAAAAAAAACGTTCCTTATGTACCTTTATCCACAAAAACATTTTACCAAAGTTTTCTTAAAATATGCTCAATACAGAAAACGGAATTTAACTAATTCAATGCGCAAGATTAAATGTTCAGTATTAAAAAAAAGACAAAGCATCAATTTTGTTTTTAAATCAAAAAGATACTTGAGAATTTCTTACTTGCGAATCCTTACCCAACAGTTCATAACTAAATGATGACAAACAAGAATGCAAGAGCATGAATTAATGGTTCTTCTTTTTGGAAGAGGCCTGTGACACTCGTAAAGATATGTGGGCTAGATATAACAAAGTTAAGCTCTGCTTTCATGGTAGGTTTTTTTAACAACCTCACAATTTTCTGATATCCAGGTCTTTTCATCAGACGTTTGAAACTTACATCTTCCCATCTTCAAAAATTTCAAATTTCAAAAAACTTTATTCAATTATATTTATTATTTAAAATTATTTTAAACAACCTGAAAATTAAAAAATTAAACAAATTATTTACTTATGTTTTCCAGTTCTTGAGTTCAATAAACTGTTTTGAAGTTAAACCACATTTTTAATTCAGTCACAGGTAAAACAAAAGAAAAAGATATCTCCAAGTAACCTGTTTGCCCCAAAAAAGTGAAGAAAAGTGTAAAATTGCTTAAAAAAGTGAAAAAAAATGACTAAGCTAAAAAAAGTGTAAAAAAAGTGAAAAAAGTGTACCGCTACAAGCCCTGTTACTATAATGTAGTTGTAAAATATTGTAATATGTAAATAATGCAATTTTTCTTATCTGAATAAAGTTTTAAAATTGAAATTGAAAATTATAAAAACGTTCTTTGAACGTGCTTTATCCCTTATTCAGAGGGTAACACAGGGGGACTACAGGAAATCGAACTTTAAGGCCAGCTATCCCAAACCAGTGCCACCAACGTGTTCGCAGTAGAATTTTAATTCTTTCCCCCAGAAAGATAAAACTCCAACTGCTACGCGAAGGATTGAATCGGCGTCCTCTTGCATGAGAGTCGGCGAGTCACCCCTCCTACGCCACGAGGCGTTCTTCTTCTTCTTCTTCTTCTTCTTCTTCTGAGAGAGAGAGAGAGAGAGAGAGAGAGAGAGAGAGAGAGAGAGAGAGAAGAAGAGAGAAGAGAGAGGAGGAGAGCAGAGAGAGAGAGAGAAGAGAGAGAAGAGAGAGAGAGAGAGAGAAGAGAGAGAGAGATGAGAGGAACGAGAGAGAGAGAGAGTAGAGAGAGAGAGACGAGAGAGAGAAGAGAGAGATGAGAGAGAGAGAGAGAGGAGAGATGAGGACGAGAGAGAGAGAAGACACGGAGAGAGACGGGGGGTAGGGACGGAACGCAGAGAAGGGAGATGAGGAAGAGAGGAGAGAGGGAGAGGGAGAGAGAGACGGAGAGAGAGAGAGAGAGGGGGAAGGAGATGAGCGAGAGAGAGAGAGATGAGAGAGAGAGAGATACGGAAGAGAGAGAGAGAGAGAAGAGAGGAGGAGAGAGAGGAGGAGAGAGAGAGAGACGGAAGAGAGAGAAGAGAGAGAGAGGAGACGAAACGAGAGATGAGAGAAGAGAGAATGAAGAGGAGAGATAGAGGAGAAGAGTGAGGAGTGATGGGAAGAGAGAAGAGAGAGAGAAGAGAGAGAGAGGAGAGGAGAGAGAGAGAGAGAGAGAGAGAGAGAGAGAGAGAGAGTTTTTTTAAAATATTTTTTTTTTTTTTAACATTAACAATTATACAGCGTCATATATATATATATTATTTATATATTTACATTTTGCATATTTACATATATATATGTTTAGGTAAATAATAGTAAATTATATTATAAGAGATATTATAATATATATATATATTACATATTTATCTATAAATACTATATATATATATAATATATATATATATATATATATATATATATATTTATATATATATATATATATATATATATATATATATATATATATATATATATATATTGATAAGATTACTGCTCATCCTTCTACACCTCAACGCAGTTTATAGGTATTAATAAAAATAACCCCTTAATTTTGTAACGGTAGATGTTTAATTCTTCACCCTCCCTCTGCTGGGTTAATTTGAAACCCCTGGCACCCGTCCTTAGCAGAAATGACGCCGCCCCCACGTATAAATTAATGTCTGGTTGACGACCTACCGCAACGATATTGACTAAAAGAGAAAAGTAGAATAGCAGCAGCAGAGAAATGTCTCTGTACCTTACCATTGTCTCAAGTGAAATCCATTCAAAATTATACTTCATCCATCCCAAACCAAACAGCCAATCAACAAGTAGGAACCACAACCGCCCCGCTCCTCTGATCTCTTCCCCCAGATGTACTCCCACACTCCGGTAGAACCCCGACACCCTAACCGGTAGCGGAGCCTGAGTCCGGAGTTTAAAAAAGAAAAAAAAAAAAAAAAAAATCAAAAAAAACAAACACCAAAAAAAAAAAAAACCAAACAACCCCAAAAGAAGAAAAAAAAAAAAGAAAGCAGAAAAAACAAAAGAACAAACAAAAAAGAAAAAGAAAAAAAAAAACAAACCAAAAAAAACAACAAAAACACACACACACAAAATTGACAAAACAAAAACATCAAAAATGAGCCTCTGGTTAAACAAAAACCGCAACTAAAAACCAAAAAAAACAAAAAAAAGAAAAACTAGTTGAAAAAAAAAAAAAAAAAAAAAAAAAAAAAACTACTCAAAAAACTAAAAAACCCACCCACCCCAAAAACCTCCTCCACAAAAAAAAAAAACAAATTATAAAATATAAACCAAAAAAAAAAACAAAAAAAAAACCAGAAGGAAAGAGAAAAAAATATCAATGATAAAAAAAAAAATAAAGAAAATAAAGAGAATAAAAAAGGAAAAAAAAGAAAACAAGAAATAAAAAAAGAAAATGAAAAAAAAATAAAAACACTAAAAACAGAAATAACATAAACTATGAGACACAAGAAAAACAAAAACCACATAAAACCATAAAAATAAAAAAAAAAAAACTCCAATACTAGAAACAAAAACATAACAAAACAAAACACAAAAATAAAAACAAACAACAAAAACACCCCAGAACCCTTTAAAAACCCCCACACACACACCCCCCCATCCAACCCCCCCCAAGCCCTCACCCCCCTCCCACAAAAAACCCGCCCCCCACCCACGTGGTGCACTAAGCCCCCCAAAACACCACCAAAACCCACCACAAAAAAAAAAAAAAAACAAAAAACACCAACAACCACACAACCAAAACAAACGCAAAAACACAACCCAAAAAAAAAAAAAAAAAAAAAAAAAAAAAAAGGAAGGAAATAAAATAATATCTAAATAATAAAAAAAAAAACAAAACCAACCGAAAAATCTAAAAAAAAATAAAGCACAAAATAAAACAACCAAAAAAAAACTTAAAAAGGCTATGGCAAGAATATACTCCAAAATAGAAACCTAGAGGATTTTCAGGTGAAAACACAATGAAGGCAACCATAAGCAGAAAAAAAAAAAAAAACAAATAAGAAAACTACAGGTAAAAAAAAATAAAAAAAAAAAAAAAAAAAAAAAAACGAAACTAAAAAAAAAACAACCATTATTATTTTAATACTTACACAAACAAAATACCACATCACCCGATCCCCTCGTCACCAATAACACTCACACGCAACCAAAGCCCCAACACACACCCCAAGCACACTACCCTAAACCAAACCGACCTTTAAACAAACAGCACACCCACAAAACACACCCAAAAACCACACCAGCAGCTCCTGTTCAAGTCATGAATAAAAAAATCGAGCGGCCAGCGCGGCCCCGCCCAACTGCGAAACTGACTTCACCAATCCTGACGCAACCCAACCCCCCATCTCACATCACCATATGCTAATGTTCCACGGCCTTCCGCACCACCCAACCATGCCACTTACAAGTAACTTGCAACCCCTTGACGGACCATCCTCTTATTCCACAAACCACCCACCTGACCCCACAAATTATCTCCTCCAATCACCCAACACGTATACACTTGTAACGATCCGACACCCAACAAACACACCCACACACACACCAACACACACAACCACACCAACCAAACCAACCACCCTTCACGCGTTAATATATTTCCTTCATCCATACTAACTCCCAACCATCTCTTGCTATTAACTGACCTCCCTACCTACCCACTCCATCAAACCCCAACATATCCATTATGGCCCTTATTCCGACCTAAACATAATAACAAACACTACAATTAGAGCCAAATCACCTACACACCTTCGGATTTTAAAAAAAACCTTCTTAGTCAAATCTATAATAATATCATCTACATTTCTAAGCACGTGAAACATACCATTTCTATCAGTACACCCCTTGATTGCATCTTATCCATCAGAAATATACTAACCATATTTGCACAATAAATCCGCTTACGCAATATAACCAATTTCTATCTACTCTCTTTATTCACATAAATATCTTACAACTGTAAAACCTAACATAATAGCTCTCCTACTGGAGGCAACTCTTTTTTAATCATTTTGGGTACTTTGGGTACATCCTGAATCCATTACAGAACAGTATGGAACAAAAAAATATACAGAAAATATTTCAATTTTTACCTTCCTTGTTAAATTCCCCATTTATTACCAAATTAATAATAATTTAAGGCCTGCATAATACTCTTTTCACCAACTCAAGCAAAACCCTTTGGTAAATCTCTTCTTCATGCACTACCGAAAGCCCAAAAAACCAAATATCCAATTCACTAAAGTATCTAAAAACTGTAGTCTCTGATAGGACTAAAAAAATATAAATATATAATATAAATTAATTTTATTATAATAATACAAAAAAATATAAAATAATATAAATAATAAATAATAAATATAATATAAATAATAATATATAAAAATATTAAAAATATAATATAAAGTAATATATATAATATATAAAATACAATAAATATAATAATAAAAAATATATATCACATTGTCCTATGTAAATAAAGGTGCTCACATATGTATTATTATATAAATCAAAAATACAATATATTTAGGATGCAAAGATCAGATCAATTTTAAAAGACTGCGTGAGCCTTATTTTGCTGACATAAAAAAGTCACAAGTTTAATTCGCTGCGCCACCACTTCTGCCAACTGAACTCATACGATTTCAGCTTAAAAAAACTGGAAATTCCCTTTCCTATACACCACCCTAACAAGAACTGTCAACCTTCTTTCAAACCCAAAAACTGAAAGAAGAGCACTGAGCACCGTAAGCGCTATAGCAAGGAAATTTCCCAACTCCTTATTACACCCAAATAATAACACAGGCCAACACAGTACTAAAAAGCTATGATGCTTTTACGCACATTGAAAAAAACATTTAATTAATTAATAACCACCCTCCTTAAATAGAAAAACCCAAGACAAATTATCTATAATTCCAAGATGCACAAGCCATTGTATTATATAAACAATAAATGTTAATAATATAAGCCCACTAAAATGAATAAAAGCTGAACCCGAGCACAAAGCTATCCATAATTATTACACTCTCACCACCTAAGCACTTCCTAACCATCATGACAAACTCAAAAACAAAACCAAACAGCGCCTATAGTGCCCATTATTCTATACCATATAAATCTATACACCCCATGGAGCAAACTAAAATAGTTTTATGTTCACAGAAGCTAGAATTTACCCAAATTTGTCCTTCACAACCAGTCTATTACTTAAAATAATTAATATAAATCTAACATTATTATTATTATTATTATTATTATTATTTAGTATTAAAATAATTATCCAAAATCTTTCTCTCTATTAAGAACAGAAATAATTGGCCAATGATGGAATGAATATGACGAATGAGAAAAAAAATTAGTACTGAAATTAATAAGCACCCAGCAAACTAGTTCGAGATACCTCGCAAACCACACATTCAGAAAGAAATGAAATGACTGTAAAAACGAGCGCACAATTGGAGGAGCAAAATGGCAAGTCTGGGGATCCCCCTGCGACAAAAGAAAATCCATGTGATAGAAGAACCCATTGAGATATGACAAAGACGCAAATCGAGACAACAGACCACCTCCTGGAAAAGGCGACTCCTATACTACTAGATGAAAAGAAACACACGAGAAAATGACGGATTTAAACGTTCATAAAGAGATGATAAGCACCACCAAGACATAAATCACCGCCCACAAACATGTTTGCCAAGCACAAAAGAGAGGAACCCAAGCGATAATTGAAAGAAAGGGAGACGACCAGCCCACATGTACGACAGCCAAAACACTCAGGCCAAAGAGACATCCACAGCAAGGAAGGAAACACACGATCAACTGACACACAGACGACCACCTTGAACACTTGTGAAATAGTGGCCTGCACACTATTCGAGCCCCCCCTCCATCAGCCTGATACTTATACAAGCAGAGCGCCACTAATAAGACTTACACGGACAACCCATCGGTAACAAGTCTGAGCAGAAACATGAGCACAGACCTAAAGTGAGCCTCAGATGAAACAGAAGAACAACGTACTAGCTCACTCCGTCGACCAACCGCCAGCACACTAGAACAATCTCAAAGGATCTGCTGACTGCCCGCGACTAGACCCGGGCTGAAAGCCCCCGAATAGCAAACACACATACTCGCGACAACACAACATCTCCGAGCAAGCGAGTGGTCATTACCCACAACAAGCGCAACAGACACGAGCCCTCTCTCACCAAAACCCACCACTAATCATTATTCTAAGCAACGAACCAAACACAACAACTACTAGAACACTTACAACCGAGACGTCACAACACAAAGGAAGAAGTCGTAACCCTGTATATCCCACAAAACAATTACAAAAGAGCTTGGACACAGCACAACCCCCAAAACAACAACCAAAAACCACCACCCACAAAGAACCACACACCACCAAAAAAAACAACAAAACAAATACAAATAAACGTGATTTGAAACATATCCCAATGAATAAAATTCCTGCAAAAATTATTACAAAAACCAATCAGACATTAGGGGAAAAAAAGTGAACATAGTACTCCAACACAAAGAACAATGAAGCCCGCAGAGGGTTAAAGTACACCACCAACAGAGAACAATAACATGCAAGGCTAGAGTAAGCGGAGAACCTCCTGACAAATCGAAACGACCCCCGGTCCTGCCTCATCCCTAATTTACAGCCCTGAAGAAGTGCACCAGGATACACAGCAGCAAGTGTAAAGCGGTACAACCACCAACATAAAAACAAAAAAAAAATAAAACCCAAAAAAAAAAAAAATGTGACAAAGAAATAGGATACGAGCCAAGCATACGGCATGATAAATGGAAAAGTAAGGAGAGAGAAGAGAATGCACGAGTGAATGGGACAGACTCGTGAAGACAGGATCGACTGAACCCCACCTCTGTCAGCTAAGACGCTACCCCGAATTCAGAGACAAAAAGAGTTCCTGTACCGTTTAAGAAACAAGGTATATAAACAAGAGCACCTCACACGTCAGCAAAGTTAGCAGATTCCTAGATAAACAAACCAGCCAAATCGAGCTTGAAATCGAGCTACCCAACTACAAACGCTACACAACTATCAAAGCAATTTCCAATTGGAGGGGAAACGTGCCAATAAAACTCGCTAACAGAATCTACTGATAATAAGCGCCGATCCATATGACAAAAAGTAGTCAGTCAACCATGTTATCATTGGATTTTGGAATACACTAGTCTAATCTCACCAGGATAAACAATCTGAGGCCTCCAAGTAGAGGCACCAGACTGAAACAAGCTCCACTGACCAGAGCCCAATGACTCAACAAACCACCAGACAGGGAAGAGGCGAAGAATTACATGCCAGACGAGATGCTGGTTGACTACCCAAGACTTAACGAGCAGGGAGTTACAACTCGATCACAACAGAGTCGAGGCATCTCCAAGAAAGGCAGTGACCAAAGTCACACCTCTACCATTTTACCGACCACACTTCATTCCACGCACCTGCGCACACAACACCCCCTTAAAGCCAGACATAATCACTAAATATCAGGACTTGTGAGAAAAAGAAAACTTGCCCCTCACAGAAAGGCTGTCCCATCAAACCCGCTGAGCGGAAGATCGGAACCAACAGAGGACACAGAAAAGGAAGAATGCGCGTCATCGGAAGATGATAGGAGACCACAAAATTGGAAGTACAATGTGTATGTGGATAGTCCCCGTTGTCAAAATCTATGAGTTAATCAGCGCCAAAAAAGTAGCTGATAGATGGCTTAGTCGACGGTTCCAAAATCAAAGTAGGGTGAAAGGAAGAAGGCAGATGAGGGAACGACTCATCCTTACCTCACCTAGTGATTCCACCAGCAACCAATCATACACTACAACCACACATCGAGATAGAACACATCAACTTTCAGGAAACCGAAGACACGACAGAAAGAAACGCGAAACCACGAGGCAAACACAACTATCAATCCAAACAACTACCACCCTATCCCCTAACCACCCATTGAAACACATGCGAACCCCACGTTTCTAAGCACGACGGAAATCTATGGACTGCGAGAAGATACGCTCAGGCACAAACAGACTACCATTAATACACACGCACCATCGAGCAAAGTCTAAGAACTCAACACAATAGACCTATTGCACGACCAGCCGAAGACACGAGTACATCAAGCAGGCGAACAAACAAATAAAAAACAAAAAAACACACAAAACCACAAAAAACAAAAGACCCAAGCCAAAACCAAAAAACCAACAAACCAAAAAAAAAAAAACAAAACAAACCAAAGTGAAAGTAAACATATAAACTATCAGAAATGGGAAGAGTGAAACCACAATAAGCCATTACTGTGATATTGTCCACACCAGAATTGTTCAACGCTCGAGCAAAAGACGCACCCTAACCAATCCCTTGAGTAACGCCACAGAGACAGACCCCCCAAGTGCCCACAACGGAGTTACCTTGTTATTAGGAAGTCCAGCGGCTACGATACGTAAAAAAACGAAAATGAATATACTGGTCCTGGGAAGAATGCACTCATTGGCACGGAAAAAACAAAAAAAAAACGTTCAGTGACACCCCGATACTAGAGGGATCCTGTGATTGCCTACCGGATCCGCCGAACAGCCAAAGAAAAACAGATCGTTTCCGAAGAGAAAAACTGATAACACCGCTAAGCTCCAGAGGGAATCATGACCGACCGTTCGCATACGCCATTCACCGAGAAACCCACCTATTTGAGGGACTCCGCACATGGACACATTCCACCAAGAAGAGACACCTAACACGAAAAAAGAGAGAGGATAAAGTGCAGCCGTCGGCAACGAAGACCGAAAACAAGTCGGCCTGGCACCGCACCCCATCAAGGTCAGCTGGAAGTACTCGAGGACCGGGAAAATTGTTCCAATCACAGGAACACACCAGCTCGCGAGTGATATACATAATATCCGCCCAAACCAACCAAATAAACTGACGAACCGCGACAAAGATGGCACACAAAAGACTTCACGAGAACAACAACTCACGAAGGCGCGAAAGAAACCAGCAATGTTTAGTGGCCAAATCACAGCAGAAGGCAGCCTGAGTACAAGATCCGCCAGAATACAGAAAGAGGAAGATGAAGCCAAGCATTCTTCTTCTGCGGCCGGCGTAGCTTCTCGACGCGTACCGTACTTATGAGAGCGACCAAAAATACTCCAACGCGCATTTCCTTCATCCAAGGCAAAGCCGAGCACGTGACAGAAGAAGAGAATAAGGCATGAGGACCAATGCCCAGCTTAGAAGCAAAAAGAGGGAATTGCTTCTCACAGCTTGCACGGTGGAAGAAGAGATTACCACATGTCGCCAAAAAATGGTCCTGGGGAACAGAGACACACCAAATATTATCTGGAGCGAAGACTGAAATCAAATTATTATAAGAGACATTGAAATATACTTCTCGAGCAGAAGGAAGCACAAATAAAGTCCTTTAAACACGTAAAACCGTGAATAGCCATAAACACAAAAGTTTTAATATTTAAGATGAAGGAAGGAAACACAAAGAAAAGGATTAAAAAGTAACACGAGACCGAGAGGAATTCTACAATTCTCCGGGAAAGTCCTCTCCTAACTCACCCACGCGACCGAGAACCGCACTCAAACGTCGAGCTGAGTTGACACAAATCCTATAGTTCTGCAAAATGCAAGTCCAGAAATGTCAAGTGTCGAGCATAAAAGCACAACACAAAATTACGGCCAAGAAAAATATATGGTACCCTCTGACGTGTTCACGAACAAATCATACAGATTATAGCAATGCACCCACGAGATCTTCCCCCAAAATGTAAGAAACCGGAACAAGAATGTGGCGCCATCTCTGGGTTTGAGACACCCGCCAGCACCCACGAACCAGGAATGGACCCGTTCACCTACATTGACGTAATACTAAAAGTAAAACAAATGGTTCAGTGTAAGAGCCGCAACTCCAAAGCATCACTAAGGACGAGCTGGCTTATAGAAGTCAGTGGGTGGGAAGATGTCGAATGTAAATAAAAATAAAGAGGGTAGGAAGTAAGACTTGGGACCCTTGGAGGGGGATCCGAGAAATCAATCATAGGAGTTGGTTTAATCTGGCGTTTAGGAATGGAACCCTGCTGACGCAGGGGCTCTTGCAATGGCTGACGTAAATTTCGAGTGATTAGGTTATTCTGAGAGGCCATAACATCCTCACCTGGTCTAGACGGGGTAGTCCTGGAAACTAATCCGTAATGCAGGACTATTGGGTTGGGTGGTGGAGTACCAACCATCTCATCAATAAGAGCATCAAAACTCCTCTGGTCACTGGTCTGGAAACGGCCAGAGAGGGGTCGAGTTGGGGGTCCGACAGATGGTGATTGCCGCCTTTCTTGAAAACGTTAACTTTTTATTTTTTCCCCCATATGAAATACTCCTGTAAAACATCTGCTAAGCAATAAATAAACACAAATACATTAACACCAATGATGAATATAAACATAAATCCCGGGAAGCGTAACCACGGTAGCCGCGCCCACCGCAGGCCCAGAGCATAGCACCTCCCTCCTAGAAACCCCACCCCGTAGGGTAGGCTATGGGTGTGACCTCGGGAAAGCTCCCCAGAACATCGCGTCTAGTCCCAAAGATGTAAAATAATAGCCGTGCACTATACGGGTAAGACGCAAAACCCAAGATTATGCGCCCAAGAGCAGGACAGCCTCCTCAGTGGTTAGAAAAGGTTCGGGTTCCCAACAATAGGCGGCCAGGAGAAAGGCGAGAATAACCGTTTTTTAACCTGTACCCTTACCCACGGAGGAAGAAGGGCATGATGGGTATATGACACACACAGAGACAACAGCCTGGAAACAACCAGAAAACAGGGGAATGGGGAGACTCTCAGTAAGCAGAGATCAGCGAACAACCTTATTTTTATTGCTTAGAGAAAATAGAAACCTAATTTTTTTACTCAATTGAGGGGAAAATAATAAAACAATAAAAATAAAGAAATACTAAAAAATACTAATAATACTAAATTAATAATAAATAATAATAATAATAAAAAAATAATAATAATAATAATAATAATAATAATAATAATAAAAATATAACAATAATAATAAAAATATAACAATAATAATAATATACTATAAAGAACAGTAAAAAATAAAAGAACTCGTGACGTAGGAGGTTGACTCGCCGACTCTTCGATGCAAGAATGAACGCAGTTCAATCCTCCGCAGTAGCAGTACTGAGATTATCTTTCTGGCGCAAAAAGAATTTAAAAATTGACACTGATCACTTGGTGGCGACAGGCTTGATAGCTGGATCTTAAAAAATTCAGTATATATACACCTAAAGTCTCCCAAGAATGCTCACCACATTTAAAGAGGGGATTAAAACAAACAGTTAAAGGAACAGATAACAAAGGAACAAGATAACATAAAAAACTGAGAAAAAAACAAAAAGTATAGGAAAACCACAAAAAAAGGCGAGGGAACCCATCACACAAAACCAATATACCAAAACCAAACAATCATTCAAACTTCCGCAACGCCACTATTCCCGAACACCGGTGGGCCATAAGTCTAAAAGACGACAAAAAACGGTACATATAATAATATAATAAATATAACTACAATAAAATAATAATAATAATAAATAATAATAAAATACAAATAATCCTACATAAAGTATAACATAATAATCGATTAGTCCTTATATTTCAAAAAACAATGTCTTTACAGGTTATGCATGAGACAATATGTTTTGAGGAAGAAAACTTTAATCGATGAAGACCTTGCTTCCAATACTTATGTCACTGCCTGCCAACTAAGAGTGGGTAATTTGCCTTAATTGACTATAATAATATAATATGATTGTATTTATGTATATTATATCACCCAACAATAACACTTAACATTCGATTGATTGAATGGCTGAAAAAATTTGCCCCTCAGACACATTTTTATTATATATTTTTAGGTTAAAATGATATGGAGAAGCAAGTAAATCTATTTTTCAACCTATCTTTGGGTTTGATAATTCGGTGTTGTCTCATATATGCGGTTCTGTGAAGTGCTCTTCTGAAAGTTCTGGTAGATCCTACATATTGCCTTTGTTATACTAAATATGCAATGATATTTATTCAATATCTGAGATCCACAAAATAAGAAGTAGTAGTAGTAACAACCATAATTCTTTTGTAACCTATATTATGATTATTTTATAAATAGAACCGAACACGCAAACTTTCACACCAAAAACAAAAACAAAAAACAAAAACACAGTGTTTAAATTTTTAAAGCAAAGTAGTATTATACGACAATTGGGCGACAAGAAATAAATATTTTAAACAATAATAAATAATAAAATAATAATAATAATAATAATAATATTAAAAAAATAAAATAATTTTAATAATTTATTAAATAAAAAAATGAAAACGTTTCACAGGAAAAACAAACAAGTTTAATTCAGTATGTGGTTGAATTGACAAAGGATATAAAAACAATAGTACAATTACATTTAGAAATGAACTGAAAGAATGCCTAAGCGAACGGCAAACAAGAAATAAAACTACGACGATAAATTCAAGTAATTCAAGAAATAGAAAGAATCCCTTTACCGTTAATCACTTCCTCAGATCACTAATTTAATATTCCAGAACTCTTACTCGGTTCACCACCAACATCTCTTGCAATGTAATATTTCTACCATGATGAGAACAGTATTCAATCAGCGTTTTATAATTTCACATGAACTCACAACTGAGAAAGTACTTTGAACTCTCCACCTTCAAAATCACAAAACAAAAAAAAAATAATAGAAAACAATATTAACAGATAAAAAAATATATAAAAAATAAAAAATAAAATGAACTACCAATCTAATCACACAATGGCCAGTTAGAAGAAATAATGATCATTCTGAAGTAGGTGAAAAGTATTTTGGCATAGCAGTATTCCCACCAATTGATTGTCCAACCCAATAACTATCCAGAAAATAAAACCACATATTTCCTGAAATCACAGCTGCAACTGAATATATTATTATATAATAAATTAAAAAATACTACTCAAAAAGGAAAAATATTACTCAATAATAAAAATAATAAACAATAATACAAATAAAAATAAAAACAACAACAAAAACTAATAAAAAAACTAATAAAAAATGTATAAAAAAGCGGTAGTGCTGTAAAAAGTGAAATAGATATAACACTATACACATCGTAATTTCTACTACTATAAATATATAATAAACTACCTACTAATACTCACCCAATAAATATATATATAATAAAATATAATATATAATAATATCTTTTTATGTTTGTGTTATAAGATTTTGAGCAGATTTGAATAACTTGAGTAATGAACTCAAGTATAGGATTTGTGTGGAGTGAAGAAAGGAAGAAAATGAAGAGAATAATGAAAGATGGAGTGAGATGGTTTGGTCATGTGAGAAGGAAATGGAATGATAGAAAAAATCGCGGTAGGTTAAAGCGGAATATTATACTGACATAAAAAAAACTGAAAGAAATGTAGCTGAAGAAATCGAAACCGAGCTAGGAAACACTGAAGACAAAGTGAGTTTGAGTCAGTAAAAAGGAATGCCTGCGAGGACGACGAATGCGGAGTTAAAAAACTGGCAGGAGGGGAGAAGAAAAAAGATGTATAATAAAGAGTGAAAGGCAGGGAGATTGTAAAGGAGGTAAGGTTGTGACCACACTGAGGCCATGGAGATGAACCCTACATTGACAAGAATTCCAATAGAGATGAAGGGTTTTCGTCGCAACGTACCGATGAAAGCTCACTTGAGTCAAAAATAATTCTATTCTACTACAACTTTTTCAGATTTCCGTACCATGCCCACAGCACCTAACCCCAGTCTTGGGAGAAAGAAGGTTGGTGTAGATATGAATATAATAATAAAAAATAAAATATAAATAATATATAATAATAAATATATAATAATAAAAATATATAAATAATAATAATAATAAAATATATACTAAAATATAATATAAATATAAATCCATATATATAATATAAAAAATAATATATATATATTATATAAAAATATATATAAATAATAAATAATAAAATATAATAATATATATAATAATATAATATATATAATAAAATATATATATAATATAAAATAGTATAATAATAATAAATATATATATATTATATATATATATAATATAAATATATAATAAAATAATATATATATAATATAATATAATAATATATAATAATACAATACAAATATAATATTAAATATAATACACACCTCTTCTTATGACAACAACCAAATAACAAGCATCACCTAACTACTCAATAATCCCTATGATGGAGGGAGAAAGAAGTTGCCCACATACGTAGTTCCTAGCGTGTCGTAGAGGCGACATAAGGGAGACGGTCGATAGTTGGAGTTAAGCTTAGACCCAACTACACACCATATCTAATATAAGATAGATAAATCTTCAGATATCCTTCCCAGTCTTCGTGTTGAATCGCACGTAAACGGACCTATCTAAATTTTCGGCGAAATTGTATGAAATGTTTATAAGGGTACATGGCATGATAAGCAATTAAAAATTGTCTAAAGCAAGCCAAAAAGGAGTACTGTAAATATAAATTTCATGATTTTCATAATAACTTTAAAAAAGTAAAAGTTAATTAACAAAACCTATTAAACAAAAATAAATCAATAAATAATACAATAAATAAACTTAATATAAATGGTGAAATATCGTACGAGCAAAAAGAAAATTGCTAAAGAGCTTACTAATTATTTAGTGAACATTTTAAATCAAACTATGGGACATAGTCCTTCTAGTCTAACCACATTTCAACCCCTTTTTAAGAAACTGATGTTCGCGCTTTTCATTTAAAAGAATCGGGTTAAATGGCGGCTGAAGGCCGGTCCCAGCAACCACCAGTAAACCGAATTTTTCCCAACCGCGATTGCACATAACTCGCTAACGACCGGGTACTTGGATACAATAGTGGTTAGGCAAGAGCGATTGGTCGTAATTTACAGTAAATCGTATGAGGCTGGCCGTGCCAACCTTTTAATTATGATCACGGTAAAGACGCTGTTTAAAGGACGTTAAGGGAGGTGTCGTACTTAGCATCATTAAAGAAAGGTAGTAACACGTAAATTCTATTAAATGATCTATCTCTTTTAGTGAATCAAATAGTGTGAAATAAAAACAATGCCTTAAATTATACTTCGTGTTGTTTATTAGTTTAAGAGCCCTTTTATTACTGTGTAGCGTTATTCCACCTCGCCCTACCCAAGAGCGGTCATGCGTTCGAAACATAAATAAAGTTATATCGTCATAAACATATTAAAATTGCATGAATATATTTATAAAGACATAATTAAATTATGTTTCAATCTGTACCGACGATGCATATAGATCGCTATTAATGAATGAGGAAACCATTCTCATGAAATATGACAGAAACCTGAGCAGATAGAAGAAAGTTCTAGGTCACAGTTAGAAATAAAAGAGATAGTATGTATTGTTGTAATTGTAAATGTTATTTGAAGCGACAAATTTCAAGCAACTGAATCTACGTTTAGAAAGTAAAAGAATATGCTTCTAATTAAACTCGAATGTGTATGTAAATTTCACTCAATGATACTTTGTGCAATCAAAAAAACACACCCTTTTTCAATACAAAAAATCTGACCCGGGTATGATAAGGTCAAAACTTAAACTTACGTTATGTTGAACGTCAATCAAAATTCAAAGGTCCAAAGTTAGGTCATATAAGTACATATAAAACTGTACAAGTAGAAAGAGGGTAACACCTACACGGGGGTGTACACCAATAAAGTAAAAATACAGACTATGGTGTGTACAAGTAATTGTAAGCGCAAGTGTGGGATTATATACCAGTAAAATACACAACCTAATGTACAAAAGTACAAGTACGCAGGGCGTAAACAAATGAAATAAGTACACAAACGATAATGTACTAAAGTACAATTAAGTAAGTGC
This sequence comes from Trachelipus rathkii, assembly GCA_015478945.1. Classification (NCBI taxonomy): domain Eukaryota; kingdom Metazoa; phylum Arthropoda; class Malacostraca; order Isopoda; family Trachelipodidae; genus Trachelipus; species Trachelipus rathkii. The sequence continues at coordinate 45,373 of JABUQX010086615.1, forward strand.
ACAGGAGGAGGTGAACACAAGTAAGGTGAGTACAAACGATAATATCCTAAAGTACAAGTAAGTAGGTGTACATGCGAGAGTGTACACAAGTAAGGTGAGTGGAAACGATAATGTACTAAAGTACAAGCAGGTAATTACACATGCGAGGGTGTACACAGGTAAAGCAAGTACACAATTTGACATTGCTAAAGTATTAGCAAGCTGAGATGCACACTGAGATGCACACACGTAAAATAAATACACAACGATAGGGGTGCTAAAATACAAGCAAGTGCACAATCGGGGATGTACACTAGTAAAGCAAGTACACAACGATTATGTACTAAAGTATAAATGAGTAAGTGTACATGCGGGGTGTACATAAATAAAATGATCACACAACGATAGTATTCAAAGTATAAACAAGTAGTGTACACGCAAGGGTGTACACAAATAGGGCAAGTACATAACGATAGTGTAAAGAAGTACAAGCAAGTACGTGTACATGCAGAGGTGTACACAAATGTGATGTGTATACAATCGTTAATGTATTTAAGTACAAGTAAGTATAACGCAAAACAAGATATATATATATATATATATATATAATATATAGTATCATAATAATAATAAAAGATATAATATATAGAATATAAGTAATATGTATCACCTATATAAATATATTATATATATATATAATATATAAATTCTACTATATATATTATATATATTTTTTTTTATTCAAAGTTCACTCACCACTCATGGGCATAGCCACTATTCAATGGAAAAGGAACTACACTAGGTAAATTTCTACCTAGGAGTCGACTAGATTCGCAACGATTGCCCGCGACCCATGCCAGCGACTTTTCCGTCGCTCTAATACACCGTTTATAACTCTGCTATATAGTCCCGTTTATACTCCTATATAGTTATATACTTATATAGCAAATAATAATGATATTATATAATATAGATGGATCGTATATTAATATATATAGGATATATTATATATATATATTATATATATATAGTATAATTATATATATATATATAATATATATATAAATTCATTTTCTAAAAGGATTTGCAAAGAGATATATTGGGGGGAATGTTGTAGCGATGTCTGGGTGAATTTAAGGGAAGGGGCGATTCAGACCGTTTATACGGCACTGCAGTCAGAAAGTGGTTCAGTATATGATACGCATAAAAATTATTATTTTCAAAAATTTCTTAATGATACTTTTTCTAACTATTTTTTATTTTTTAATTGTGGTTACTTGTGTATTTGCATATACACTACCATTTACTCAATTTACCTTATTGAGCGGTGTTAGCCGTAAGTACTTTAAACCATATATATATATATATATTACATATATAATAGTATTATTTGAGTGCAATATGTGGTAAGTACTACTTATATATAATCTATATATATATATCCTAACTAATCTATATACATAAAGATTGATTGCTAATATTTAGTTATACTATAGCATTATAAATGGTTATTACTATATATATCCACACTTCCCCGAAATCACATGCATGTATCTATTTAAAAGCATTAATAAGAGGAGGATTTTCCCTAATGCCCTAAAGAAACGATTTTTTGGATTAAAGAAGCAGTTTCAATCGCTGAAACTTATAAAAAATTTAATTTCTTCTTCGTAATTTTATAACATCTTAAATTTCTATTTGAGTATATCGATATCCATCTTAGGATCTAGGGTAGTCACGCGTAGTCTCCTCACTTTCCTTCCATTCCCTGCAGTGAACTAACGTAATAGCATAGATGTTGACCACAAATGGTGTTTTTTATTTATTTGCTCTGGAGGACAATGTTTACCATTTTTCTATTAACTTACACCACGATTTAAGGTGGTTTCTGTTCCGTCTCTGACCGGGAGCAACATGAAAAGGCGGGGCGGGGATTCTCGACACGCGCGGATTCGGTTTCTTCCGCGACGTTGAGGTTGAGCATACAAAGGCCCCCTTTAGACCAAAAAGAAACCCCCCCGACCTAACTGGTTCCAACTTTGTGTTTAAACAAACCGAATCGTGTCTACCTTTCGTTAAAGAAAAGAAAAAATTCAACTTTGGTCACAACTTTGCGCGCTGCACCTTTCGGAGTACTTCGACTTTTTGCCTATTCTCAAAAACTGTATTTTGCCAGAACCATTTGTTAACCAATTTTATAAATTTTTTCTAAAAAGCGTTATTTTTCTATTTTTTTTTAATTTCAGGTAAATGACTCCTGATTAATAAAATGATATTTATTTTCGTGTAGCTGTTATAAGTTTTTTATTTTAGCTACATGCATGTGTCTTTCGGGATGCTGTACATATAAATATATATTATATATATAGTAATATATATAAAATTCAAGACTAAGTTATATATATATATATATAATAATATATATACTATTATTTATATATAACTCATATAAATATTATATATATATTATAAATGTAATATATATTACATAATATCATATTATATAAGTTATAATAGACAATAAATATATATATATATAGTATAAAGATATATATACTTATAATTACTATATATATAATTATAGAGACCTAATATATATATATATACTGCCATCTAACTAGTAAAATGAGTTTATAAATATTTCACTAAATAAAAGAAAGAAACAAAAAATAAAGTTACTGTACGTGAGGTTTTTCTCTATTACCATATTAAAAGCAATATAACTTAGTATATAAATATAATACCATAATATTATTTTGATAATAAATATTTAAAATGAGTCTGTAATGGATGACACTTACTATCTAATTATAACGACATATACTAAGTTCAGTAATAATATATATACTAATTTTATATTATTTTATATGATTCTGTTATTATCAGAATTTATATAATATTAATTCACTTAATTAATTACGAGTTTTATAAACATATTAGTAATACTACTATCTAAATGGCATGTTACTATTATTATTTACATTATATAAAATTCTACGTAGTTGACTAGATAGCCTAAATACTACCTATTTATATATATATATAAAATATAAGTATATATACATATATATTAACAATACTAAACTTATAATATATAATATATATAAATAAATCTTTTCGTCATACACCAAATTTCATTTTGGGTTGTTTATAGTGTTGATTTGGGGATATTGAAACTTATTGTATATGCCATTACTTATCATCTAATTCAAAATGATGGTACTTTCAGTTTCATTAACGCTACGTACATTTTAGTTTTTGGAATTTGTTAAACCCATTGGGAAGTGTAAGAGCCGGGCAAGAATTTCTTGGTAAGATTACCTCTGACAATCCTCTGTTTAACCGTTGTCGATTACATTCATTAATATTTTAATTACTTGGAGTTGTATAAGTCAGATTATATATCTACAGAAATACAAATTATTTTCTTTTTCTATATTAGTATTCGCTCAGTTAAAATCGACCCTCCTTTTAACACTTTTCACGAGAGAGGTTAAAATTCACCGTGCCTTTTGTGAACATCTGAAATCCAAGTTTTTTCCTCTTTACTTCGAAGTTCTGAGTTAGTAATACATGTTAATACCAATTGCTAGTACTAGTAAATTTATTTATTAATTTCCCTAATGGATAAATAATATCAAGTTTACTCGAGAACTTACAATTCTCATACATCGGCACTACTTTTTTTTTGAAAAATATTGAGTAGTCAAAACTTATTTTTGGTAGTCGCGACCTTTTTTGTGTAATATTTTTTATTTACCTAATAACTAAAGATAATATTGCACAACTTTGCAGTTGGATTGCTTAACAATTTATTTATAGAGCACGAATGGATTAAACTGTAATAGAGTCTGTTATTACTATGTTTGGTAACTCCATTTTAGCACGTCACCGCGCCCCTTAAAGAGACATGTGCTCTGGTTTAGCGCCACTGGTTAGCGCCACTGTGCTTTCGTTAAAATCTTCATCCTTATGTTCAAGAGCTGCTCAGAATCGCTTGTTCAATGGATTTCGATTTCATTTCGCGTTGCTAATCTAAGCGCAACTCTTTGTAAATGTAATCAGTTCTGATAACATATTTGTCAATTCCTGTTCCCTCATATTGGAATTAACAACGTACGACTATATTTATTATTTGTAGGACTCGTAGAGGACTTGTAACTCGAGCGGAAATCCTCTTTTTAATTCATCTTTTTTTATGGCGCTCAATATTACGTTAAACAGTGTTGGTTGTTCAGACCCAGATTGCTTTTAGTTTACGTTGGATTATTGCTTTCCGGTTTTCTTCCAGATTTCACAGCTTAGATTCCCAGCCTTTTTTTATTAGAATCCTTCTCTTCATCCCCTTATATAGAACAGCGCTTCTGAATCTGGCCTTGATTCTATTCCTGTTAGTAATTCAATTTCTGTTGACATTATTCCTCCAATTGATACAAAGTCTCTGGTAATTGTGAATCCTTCTTGGTTTCTCAATTTCCTAGTGAAGAAGATAAACTTTTTCTAATTGAAGGAATAAGGCCTTAATTAGCTTTCTACAAACTGTTTCAGTCTATTTTCTACGATATTTTTTCACCTCCAAATTCTACCTTTGGAGTATAAAATATTGCGAATTAAAAGAAACAATTTCAACAAGATTGTAATTGATGCTTCATTCTTTTTTTTTCCTTAATTGGATTGCAAGATAATTCGTTAGGAATGAAAGCAGATGAGGATATAGTTTCGGAATATTTCAATCCTATACCTCTACCTGTACTGTCTTTCTTCTGAATATTATCAAAAACCAATAACAAGCACTTTTAATAAGGGCATGCTTCAATCTTTGGCTGGGGCTGGTCCCCGTTTTCAGCCCCACCTAAAAATGGACATAAAATTCGGAATTTAGTCAGATGGTTTTCAGAATAATGGATTCATGGAATGAATTTTTATTTCAAATGAAACTCATGTTACTGTACTTACAGTAAATATAACTATAACTCAACTTACAAGATCTCACAGGTTGCAATTTTACAGATTCTTTTTGCATTGATGGCTATATATAAAATATGCATAGAGGGGTCCATTACCTACAGTAATACTTAGAACATTTTCTAATTTTTTATTGATAATTTATATATAGTCTTTGTGCTCCAGGTTGTCCAATTTCCAAAACCCATTTTTTTTGAATTTTGAAAAGCTGATAAAATTGACACTTTTCTTTTATGACTCATCCGATCAACAAGAAACATCATAATTATTCAGGGCTTTGTATATGGGTCCGCGCAACGTAGTCATGCTTTTTTAACTTAGATAATTTTTGTGTATTACATAGAAAATTTTTAAGCAATGTTAACAAATAGCATTCTTGGCTTTTTGTTCCAATACCAAATCCAAACCTATTGCATATCAAAGAAATGTTTTAAGTAAGAAAAGAAGTCAGTTTAAATTTATAAAACCTGAAAAATTTGATGCCTTTTTGACTTACATTTAGAAAAAACAAATATGTCAACTTTTTTTCACCTTTTCACATTTAAAAAAACTGGGTTTTGGAAATTGGACAACGCTGAGCACAAAAACTAAAAAATTCGAAAATGTAATCGTATATTTACTGTTAGTAATGTGACCGCATCTCTAAGCACATTTCGAAGTCTTTGAAGTCTATTTTTTGCAAACAATAATCTCAAATGTCGATATGAAAAATGAACTTACAAAACATGGTCGATTCTTGAATAAAAATTGAAATTCGATAGAATGACTAGCAGTTACAGAAAACACCGGAAAAACACACTACGGTTTTTAACGGGCAAAATAAGCTACCATTTGTGGTGTTTATATAGTCAAAATCGGGTTTCTGAAAATTGCCTAAATTTTTATGTCATTTTCATAGGTGCGGGATGAAACGGATGGACCAGCCCCCCAGCCAAACGATTGGATCATCCTCCTTTTAACAATTTTTCTTTGACCATTCATCCAAGCAAACTTATATACCATATTTTTTTTTTTGTCTTTTGTTTTAAAACGGCATATTAAGATTTAACACCTCCCTTTGTCAAAGTTACTATGTGAAAATTAAAAATTTAGTGTAAAAATATAGATAATTATACGAATAATATACATCAAATTAACTGGTTCATTAGAAATTCATTATAAAATAATATCGCTGATCGATATTATTATACGAGTATGACTGATAGCCCTAACATACAAGGTTAAGAGCCCACCAGTTTCTCTTGTATGGTATCAAAATGTAAAATTTTTAATTTGTAATGTAAGAATACAAACCATATATTTAGTTTTTTTTGTAAATAAGAAATATAGCGATAATACTATACCTAATATGACGTAATTTCATTTCTATAATTTACTTTATATAAAATGTATATGTTTAAATTTCAATACAATGACTAACCTTGTTCTGAGAATTAAAGTATTTACAACCTACATGAATTTCTTCTACGACCGGCAATCGGCGACCTCAAACTTTATAGACCCAGTTTTTTGTGCGTTGAGCTAACATATCTAAGCCTGCTGCTTGAAAATTAATATATATTACGCCATAACTAAGTATCGAGTGGAATTATATTAGGTTTGGTCTTGTAAAATAATAAAAAACGTGTAAAATAAGAATCTTATAAATGTAGCATAAAAATATTATAACATACACTGACATTTTTTATCATCCGCTTGACATTTAATTTTTTTTTTATCAAATAATTTTCTACAATTCCTCACAACTGAGTATATATATATAGTATATAGTATATATATATATTATATATATATATATATATATATAATATATATTAATTATAACTATATATACTATATATATATGTATATAAATCTATTAATATATACTATATATACTTATATAGATATATACAAATGATATATATAAAATATAATATGATTATATATTATATATATTAAATATATATAATATACTACTGAATAATATATATATATATATATATATAATATTTCACTATATATATAGATCTATATATATTTATATAATATATCACTTTATTTATTATATATATTAATATACTATATACTTTATATATTAAATATAATATATATATATATAATATATCTATTAAAAGGGGTGATTCATTTGGAGGTTTGTTTTTCCGATGGTATGTACGCCCATAGCATTGAATTTTTGAAAGTTTATTATGAGTCGAAGAACAATGTATGCCTTTTTTTTCTTTTTACAGATTGATATAATCTTAAATGTTTGAGAACGCGACTACTTTTAAAATGGTCCATGCCTGAAGGTCCAATCGTTGAACGACGCGTTCGAGGATTGCGAACCGGTATGTAAACGATAACGCGAGCAATGTTTGGCTTGCCCATAACTATATATATATATATATTCCGATATATATATAATACTATATATATATATATCACTATATATATATAGTAGTATATATAGTAATATATATAGTAATATATTAGTATTATAACATGATTATATATATATTTTAATATATCTGTAATATATAATACAATAGATTGAAAAATTAAGCTATTATGATCGTAATAACTTTCAGGTTGATATGGTATATTATTTAAATTTATCCTAAACAGATTCCATATGAAGACTATAAATATTATATTTAATAAAGTATATAAAACATAATAATATAGAAACTTAATTACTTTCTAAGTGACTATAAAATATGATCATAATATATATATATTTTAGCATATATTAATAACTATATAATAAGGAAATTAATATTTATATAATATATTATATATATACTATAATAGGTAAATATATAATAATACTAAAATAATATTTATAATTGTAATATAATAATAAATAATAATACCTTATTATATATAATATATATATATATATTTATAATATATAATTATATTATATATAATTAAATATTATTATAAGTAGTATATATGTATAATAGTATAATTAGGTTAATAATAAGATACGATTCACCATAATATAGTACTTAGTTATATATAATATGTAATTATATATATAGTTTTCGTATATAAATATTTTATTTATATATATATATTACATTACTATATATCTTATGGAACTAACAGAATATTATAATATATTATATTATACTGTATATTATAAACTAATTATAATATAGCTGCCCCAACATGTCCGGTAAAACATAAAATATGTACTTTCCACCCCGATTGTCGTGGGTAAAATTAAATTTAAAATAAAATATATATATATATATAATATATATAATATTATATATATAATATAATATTATATATCATATATATAAATTATATAGTATTATATAGTATTATATATATATATTAAAATATATATACTATTGTTATTATATTTATCGATCTATATATATATATGTGATGGTAAACTCATTATATATGTAATATAATCAGAGGGAAACTTTCTTTCCCTAAAGGTAGGTTAAAGGCCCGATAAAATATATCGACCGGCACAATGTAATGCGATTTTTTTTTCCGAATATTTAGGCCAAAAAGTGCAACATAGGTTGCCAAATTGTTTTTTTTTTTTTTTTTTTTTACCTCCTAAAGTACATAAGTGCCAAAAGATTTTGAGAAAAGAGGTCAAGGGTCTCTCGGCCTCAGCGGGGGACGACGGGGGGAGGGACTTCGTCCCCTCCCTCTGTTTCTCGCCTTTAAAGATATATATAATAAAAAAATTAAAAATAATTGCAATAATAAAAAATTAACCATGAATAAAAAAAAGCACTTGGTGGAAACTTTTGCGATGTCTTCTATGGGGGTTAGCTAACAGGTGACACTGCTGGGTTGTCGAGCAGATTTAATGCGATTCAGTCGATATATGAACATTTTTTGTAACACCTTATTAAAGGAGAAAGTCCTATATGATATTAATATTTATTTATATATAGACAATATAGTTAATATATGATACTATATAACGTATATTACTATATTACTATTAGTTATATATATATGTATATATAATTATTACTTAATATGACTTATATAGTATAGTCTATATATATCTATCACGGATCATGTTGATTATAGCTCCACCTTCATAATCATTTAGCGATTAGTTACTGAATTCGGAAAACATTTCATAATGAACGGGGATAAAATGCTTAAATTCAACAATTGAACTTTAATACTAAGCAGCTTCACACCTCTATAAATATAAAAACATAACTTACTTAACACACCAAATAAGTAATTTACTTTTATATTTCATTATTTATTTCACTCTGCGATTATTTAAAATCAAAAATATTAAAAGAAAATATAAAAAAAACAGCCTGCTTTCCTGAACATAAAACGTACTAAAATTTGGCTAAACATGCATAAATCGTTTCAGCATAGACTCCGTCCGTTTTGATTTTTTTTTAATATTTGCTAGTAGATACAAGATTGAACTAACAATGGAATTTAAGTTGTGAGTAAACGGTGAACGGCGACATGATATAAAAGATCTAATACCTGTTTATTTTATGACTGTTGGTTTTATTTTTTATTTTTTTCTTTTTTTTTTTTTTTTTTTTTTTGTCTTTTTTTAATTACTCTGTAGTAACACCCTCCCATTTAAACACTAGGGTATGATCAACCAAGTTCGAAAAATATTCTTATAATATTATTATTTGACAATTCACTTTTTGTATTAAATTTAATTTTTTCAAATAAAAGTGAAATACTTTTGGATAATTACGCTTATATTATTATTATGTAATTATATATTATATTATTAATATATATATTATTGGATATTAAAACATAATATAATATAAGATTATTATAGTTAATAATATATATATAATAATATGTATATAGTAATATATAAGTAATATAAGCTATGGTACTTACATGTTATTACACAAGTGGTTATAATTAAACTAACGAATACCCAATAGTAGACTGCATAGATATCAGGAGTCGGGGTCTCTCGGCCTCTAGGTGGACGACGGGGGGGACTTCGTCCCCCCCCCCGTCCCCCCCCGGCTCGAGCCCCCCAATGGGAATATATGCTTCCTTGAGCCTTAACCTCAACTTACTCCCCTATAAATTGACCTAAATAAAAAATGTTTACAACATAGTATATAGTATTTATTATATTATATTATTATTATTATTATTATTATTATTATTATTATTATTATTATTATTATTATTATTATTATTATTATTATTATTATTATTATTATTATTATTATTATTATTATTATTATTATTATTATTATTATTATTATTATTATTATTATTATTATTATTATTATTATTATATTATATTATTATTAATTATTGTTATTATTAATTATTATTATTATTATTATTATTATTATTATTATTATTATTATTATTATTATTATTATTATTGTACTAAATATTTTGAACTAATAAATTCATACGTATGAAAAATTTTTCCTGCATCAGTTTCTGTTAAAATGTTATTGTGAAACCATTCAAGATTATAAATTGTTTCCCTTTCCATGTTTCTGAAATATATAAATGTAAAAACAAAACATTATGCACAATTTGTCGCTAAACCTGAATTATAAGTGATGCTGTCCCACCTAAAGAAATATTAAAAAAACAAATCCTAAATTATTTTTTAGATATTATTTAAATCTTACTAACAAACCTATAATAATTAGTAATTTAACCTCTCACTCCAACTTGTTATAATTTATTTTCACTTTCCATTTATCTAAACTTGAATAGTATTTTATTTAACTTTTTTAACAACAGTGTTTAGATAAAAAGAATCAATCTTTAACACTATGAGGCGTTGCTGTTCATTGTGTTCGATTTAGTAGATTTTAAAATAAATCGGCTTAAGCTTAACTGGAGCTGATAATCAACAAGAGCCTATATATAATACTATATATATATAATATTATATATATATAATATAATATAAATATATATATTATATACATACTATATATATATTATATATATATATATATATTTACTAGGGGGGGGGAGAAGTAGAGCTACAGAAGTGAGGAGATTACCCGTTGCTGCTAACTGGTCAAACTTACAGTCGTACTATTTTGATTTCCCATGGAATAGTACAAGTAGGATGGGTGTGCTGAGCGCATCAACGAGATGATTTTCTCACGAAGGTTTACATTCCATTGTATTCTTCTTGGTGATTTCATCAAGCTTTATATCTTTCTGACGAATTTCCAAATCCGACTAGTAAATCGCCTTCGCAGATGGTTCCTCAACCGGCTGGTAAATCGCCTTCGGCGATGGTTCCTCAACCAGCTGGTTCCTTAATCGGATGATGATTCGCTTTCAATGATGATTACTTCATCTACTGAACAGCAGGAACAACAGTGTATTTTTAGTGATTAATTAAGTATTTTCAATGTTTACAATTAATTTCGTGTAAAAATATAATCCACTTTTAAATGGCGAAGTGATATGTGGTGGTCGCAATATAATATTCTATTTAAATAATTTTATAATGTTTAGATAAAACTTTTGTGCTTTTAAAATACAAGAGTTTAAAATAGATGCATTTTCTGTAAAAATCAAGGAAAACATTCTGTTCCTTAGCTTATCTATATCAGCTTTTTTCGGAACAAAAAAGTTTTATTTAACGTTCTTTATATGTATTTCCCATTGCAATATGTATAAATAAGATAAATTCTAAGGTAATGTAATCTTTTATAGAATTTTATATCATATTTACATTTTATTTATGTAAATAACTGGTATTTTGATAAAATTTATAACCTATAATTTTCGCGCGGTTTTGCTCTCTCTCTCTCTCTCTCTCTCTCTCTCTCTCTCTCTCTCTCTCTCTCTCTCTCTCTCTCTCTCTCTCTCTCTCTCTCTCTCTCTCTCTCTCTTTCTCTCGCTAACGACATAAGTATTTTTGGATTGAGTTTTGAGTCAGCGAGACGTTTATGTATATAATAAAAAGTGAAAAAATATTGTTGAGCGTCACTTTAAGTCAGCGAAGCTGGCAAAACAATATAGTGGAACTTTGATAAAATATTTATTCCAAGAAAGCAGTTTTATTACATACAAAAGAGTCTTCAAGAGAACATCAACAACAGCCCGTGAGGTGGGGAACAAAGCACATAGAAAAGAGATAACATCCACAGACACTACCTGCCACTTTAATATATATATAATATATATAATATATATATATAATATACATATATTATATATAAATATATATATATAAGTATAATTATATTATATATATTATATATATATATATATACTATTATTATATTTATAATCGTTAGGTGCTCTACACCTTTTGTGAGTTTCAGTTATTATTTTTCAGTATTTAAAAGTAATAAAAGTCGTAAAATTTCGGAGGGGGAACGGGCTCAGACCCGGAAATTTTCCGTCCAACACATCATTTATATAATAATATATATATAACATATAATAATATATATATATATTATATATTTATATATATATATAATACTATATATTATATATATAATTAATATTGCCCGAAAAGGGTGTATTAGATGTCTCCATGGGGTTTCATCGCTCTTCTCATAGCAACATAATAGAACTTGGGCATGGCAATAGCTATGAGACTGCAGATGGGTCATTTGTGTGTCCCCTTCCGACCACAACGATGTATCGTGCATACTCCCTGCATATATGACATTGTGCATTCATTTGTCATGCACTTTCTTTCAACCTTACTTATATTTCTCATCATTTCATAATATTCTTTATCTCACATTATTATCACAGTTTCTATTTTTTATTTATAATTTTTATTTTTTTTTTTTAATTTTTTTTTTTTTTAAATTCCACCCATTAGTCCCTTTAGTTATTTATATAAGGTTGCCCACCTTTTTTTAACGCATCACAGCCCCACGGGCTATCCGGTGTCTCTTCCCGCATGGGTTTTCAGTTCCCCCACACTTCCTCCCCGTGGTGAGGGTCCGTTGAAAAACCCCGGTCATTTAGTCTCACCTCCTTATCTTGGTCCGCCAATTTTAGGCAACCCGTACCTTTGCTAACCACTCATGGAGAGGAGGCTGTTCTTCACTTTGGTGTATAATCTCAGGCTTGCCGTGAAGAAATAGGTGCCTGTGTGGTACACGTAGGATACCGACAAAGACGTAGGGAGTTGCGGTGAGGATTGCCGTAGTTGCTCCGGGTTTTGATCTTCCGACTAAGCTCACTCTATGGCTGGGTGGTTGGGTCCGGGTGGTTGTGTGGGTCTCTGGACCGTGACCTGCTGTGTGGAGAAGAGGATTACCCTTTCCTATGAAATATACGCCCTTTCGCAGCCCATCCTGTTTAATTTCCTTTTGGACCTATTTGCCATATCCTCATGAATCTGTTCTCCATGGCGAACGAGAGTTTGTGGTTAACATCCATTTTATGGAAACGCCTTTAAATGAAATAACGTGTTTAAACCAAGGAGAGTCATCCCAAACAAATCAACAACATCACCATCTGTCAGGTACCTCCAGCCTGACCCAGCCCGGGTTCGGTGTCGGCTATGCGTTGCTGTTCTTGCTGAGAGCGTGGTACCGTAGGTGTCTGTTACGGTTCCTTCTCTTCACCTGAGTCCTTTGCAAAATTTCATCGATCGTCCGACCCAGAAAACCCCGAACACCCCAGGTTCCCAACGGCGCCGTGGCAATCCCCGGCAAAAGCGTGCCCCCGTACAGTCGATTCTCCATATCGTTTACATCATAATGCTGCATCCCTCCAGGATGTCGCAGACAATAGTCATTCCCGATGGATTCTATCTGGATCCAGCCATACAAACTCCAAACGCTTTATACTGAGGCGTAGAACCAGATTTTCTCATTAATGCACTTGAAAAAGTCCTAGGAGTTGAAGACCTCCAGTCCACATGGATGAGGACACGGGTCCTTCTCCGTACAAGCTGACTAAACCGAAATCAAACGTTCATTCTTGTCATCCACTAACACACGTCTCTCGCAAATAATTCCTCTTTATTTTCTCCTGATGAAAACTCAGACAACACATCCTTAAAGGCAACTATTTATTGTTATGACAGAAATAACAAGATTTAGACTAATCATATGAAAATCTCCCAGTTTTCAGTAGCACATTTATAGATTTCCCCCCGGGGAAACTCCTGACAAACACAATGCCCCATATCCATCTGCCGACTCTTTATACCTCCTTATCCCACCTACAAGGTCAATAGGGTTCACAAGCCAAGTGTTTCGCCACGTTTAATCCCTCGACCCAGAGTTGCTTCAAATGTCACGGTTTCGGTCGATCGAAATACTCGTAAGGGACAGGCGATGACATTGCCCAATCTGCGGAGAATTATTTCACACTCCTGTTGAAAATCCCCCTAACTGTAGAACTGTGGAGGCACGTGCTATTTCTTTCAATGCCCGTCAACCTGTTTTGAGACAGGAGGGTTTGGAGAATTAAACCATTCATAAATTGAGCTGGAGAGATGCAGTTCACTGCTTAAAATAAAATCAATCAGACAAATCAAATCATCTTAAAGCTCACATTACAGTGTCTCCAGCCTCCGCGGTTAATCCGCCACAACACACCCCATCCAACAGAACTCTCTCTTAAGAAAACCCAAAAGTCAGGCAACAACTAAAATCTGTTTTGGATGTTATCCTAACACTACAAACTTCTCAAGAGTACAAAAAAGCAGCCCTTGAGTCAATCTCCCTCCCGTCCAAAATGCTATCAATACGCTTATCCCGAGTACTGAAACCTGCAAAACTACAAACTTAAACTAAGCTGTTCATCCAATAACAAATTCGGAAAACATTTCCTGCCAAGGCACACTGTCCCATACTCACCAAAATGGTTCACCCAACTTATGCAAGAGGACGGTCTCTTTGGCCCTTAATTCGCCTCACCACTATTACTAAAACCCCTGGAAAAGATGTTTCTAAACGCACAAAAGAATAGTCGCAAGTTAAAGATTATTCGTTATAATATGGAGCATCCGGGAATTTTGAAACAAGAGACTTTGATGATGAGACATAAAAAATGCAACTCAGAAGCTGTCTTTGGATATGTCTTCTGAGACAAAAGCAAAGGCTTCATAAGGTTGTACTCAAATAATCCCAGCTATTGAACACCAACCCAACCAACACCATCTAACAATTTGCAATATTTTTCTAGCTCTTCTGAATCTTCCCTATAACTCTCCTCCCGAATTTCCTTTATGCAGCACTTTTCTAAAGATTCTATAACCTGAGAAGATGAAATTTGATAACAGTCCAAATGGAGCTTGATGTATGAATCCATTCTCTTTCTAAATGCTTCCTGTGTTCGAGAAAGGTGAATATAAAACTGTTCCACGTAAACGTCCGCAACCCGCTCTAAGCGGTTTAATGGTCGTTAGGAGGCATGAAGAGAAGACTACAGGTCCCCATTTCCCAATCAAACTGCGCAATTTCCCAAATCACCGCATGATGAAGAATGGAAAAATTCGATCAGCACCTTTGCCATCCATCGAATCCCATATGGAAATCGATATCGCAACCCCAACACATTCTCAAAAGACAATACCCCTCTGGGACACCTTCCCTCCCCCCCATTCCCATGGAAACAACTCTATGTCCCTCTCAGTTCTTATCTGCTTGGCCAAGACGGATACTGATACGGCTCTCATAAATATGAGCATATGGATGCTCTTTCTATTAACCAACCAAGCCACATACAAGTTGGACTTGGTTGACTTCAAACTTATCTTGATTCATAGTGCAGCTTCTTTACCAAATACCTCAGAAAACTCCTTCCCAAAGAGGTCATACAACATAATTCTCTGGTGTATGACTACTCTTTAACCCCAGGGTTTGTTGCCCTCCTCGCCGAGACACACACCTCAACCTTCCTCTCCATCCGAACCCACCACCATAACTACCCCTAGTTACATAGAGACAAATTGTCCTCTAAAAAAGACCATCATCATATTCATAACTCATCATGACCACCTCATTCAATGGAATTGTCAATGGCTATTACTCTAATTCGAAGACTTGTTCAATTCATAAAACATATGACATCCAAAGTTATATGTTTGCAGGAGCATCGACTATGTCATCGTGACTTCTTTTAACCATCCGAATATAAATCTCCGTTAATTTCTATAGAAAGAAAGGTGAAAATGATAGGGGAGGTGCAGGAATGACTCATTCACCAATCTGTCCCATATTCCCCGCAAGTCCCTCCCAAACAACTTCATGA
The DNA here is from genome assembly GCA_015478945.1 of Trachelipus rathkii. NCBI lineage: Eukaryota > Metazoa > Arthropoda > Malacostraca > Isopoda > Trachelipodidae > Trachelipus > Trachelipus rathkii. Next base: position 61,516 of record JABUQX010086615.1, read on the forward strand.
GTAAGGCGCACGAATTCACTTGTCACCGACCTTACTATCTGTTCGATCTACTTGGCTCGAGTAGTGAATTTACTAAGGTCGACTTAGCTGAGCTTTTTAAACAGCTCCTACTCCGGTTGTTATACTAGGACGACTTCCAGCCTCCGCCATCCCTTATGGGGCGACTCTGTCACTTCGTCTAAGTCAAAGATCTTAATAGATCTCCTAACCTCCCTTTTCACTGGGATGCCTTAACACAGGGCCCCCTACATACGAAAGTTTAGATACACACAAACTCTTCTGTATTGATCATTTTCATTTTTCTCACATTCCCTTAGGATCGCTTTCCTGTTCCGCTTGATTATTATTCGGCAGTGATCATTATCCAGTAAGCTTTAATGCAGCTTTGGTTCCAAGCCGCAATGCAAAACCCAACTCCAAGATGGCGTTTGCATCGAGCGGAGTGGCTGCTTTTTATCAGGCCACAGCTATCCTTCTTTCTCCTTTCAATAACAAATTTCCGACTGTTGATAATGCCTTTCGCTTCTTCCAGAAAGTCGTCATCTCCGGCAGCGGAAGCTGCATTCCGCAGAGTCTTCCTCAGGCAGGCGGTCGGCAACCCCTTGTGGTCCCAAGAGTGCGTACAAGCAACGAGAGAAGAAGAAACTCTACGGGCAATACAAAAGGACCAGTACCTCGCCAAGCATTGATATTTTTTAAAGCAGCCCGCAGCGAGATCTCAGCGAATTAATCGTCAAAAGCGTTAAACAATATTTTCGAACTTACTTATCGACTGTTAACTCCACAACTCTCCTTCCTTTATGTGGAAAGTTACACAGAATATATCTCGTGCTCCAAAAACTCCTCACCACAGTCCTCCGTTAGGACCTGATATAAGATACGATCTCCACCCCTGCGGCTGTAGCGGATGCGTTTAGGATATAGCTTTGCTATCCATTCGAGTTCATTCAGCTACACTGAAGCCTTTCAAAAACTGAGGACTGACACAGCACTACCAGACTTTTCAACAGCGAAAAGGGAAGTTCATACTACAACCGTCTTTTTAACCATTGTAGAGTTCAAACCGCATGGCAAATAGGCAAAGAACTGGTGCCCTTGGTTCAGAACATGAATTTCGGTACATCATGCTCCCGTCATATCCATCCCTTAAGCGTTAGCATTTTTGCTGGATTTATATATAACAGAATCTGGTTCGAATCTTCTTTCCCAATCTATTTGGACTACAGCTTTTGAAATTCCCTTTCCCCAAACCTGGAAAAGATCTGAGTTGGCAGACAACCAAAGACAATTTCGCTGATTTGTCATTCCTGTAAATTAATGTAGAAAATGGTTTCTGGCAGCTGACTCCCTGTTCTGGAGAGCCGCTCGGCTTTTCTCAAACTTCCAATTGGGTTTCCGCAAAAATCGTTCGACTGCGGACCCCTTGGAAAAACTACCATGACATCCGGGAAGCCTTCAACTAGTGGGGATGGTTTCTTGGTGTCTTTTTTGACCTTAGAAAAGCTTACGACCCAACGTGGAGAACTGGGATTTCCCTTAAACTACATTCGCTTGGTTTCCGCGGACAACTCCACCTTTTCATCAAATGCCTTCTTTCAAACAGATCTATCCAGGTTAGGTGCTCTTCTATTCTGTCACGTCACTTTACTCTGGATGAAGGCTTCCGCAGGGTAGTGTTCTAAGTGTACTACTATTTGCTCTCGGATTTAATGATATTGTTACTTCTATCCCAGCGACTGTCAATTTTTTCCTCTCTATGGTTGATAGACCTTGCATTATACATAGCCGGTGCCAGGCTGCCTTTTCTCGAACGGCAATTCAACTAGCTAATTGAAAATATTTCACAATGGCTAGCTCCAATGGCTTCCATTTTTCTCCACAAAACCTCAGCAGTGCTTTTTAAAGAAAGGAATCGAAGAACTTGCACACCTTCTTCCAGCGAACCTAGACTTATATGATTTGCCCACTCCTGTAACTCAACAGGTCATTTCTAGGCTCATTCTAGACATGACCACTTAACATATGCCCACCATATATTTAACACCTGAAATCAACTTGTCATCGCGCGCTTGACCAGTTACGTCATCTCGCCTCAAAATCTTGGGGCGGTGATCGCAAGTCCCTTTTACGCTTCTACATCGTCCTAATCCGATCGAAACTCTACTATGGCTGTGCAGTGTACGGCCAGACCTCCTCACAACTCTACTCACCTATTAGACTCCATCCAAAATGAGGCGATCCGAATCTCCACTGGAGCTTCCGATCGTCCCCCGGGTGAGCCTTTGAAGTTGAATGCCAATGTGATGTCACTCTCTCTTCGAAGAGAATACATTATGTGTACAAGCTATCTTTCGATTCCAAACCCCATTACCGCTGTCTGCTCTGACACAGTGCAGAAGATACCTCAGAATCCCAATTACTGGCCATTTGCAAAACACGGTTCATAACATCCTAAATTTCCTTAACATCCCTTTACAAAAGGTGCTGCCTTTCTCTTACAACGAAGGGCACACACCTTGGCTATTCCCAGCTCCCACCATTTGCTTGTCTCTGACCTCTCTTTCCAAATCTAGCCATCCGGCTGGCCTGTTAAAAGCATCATTCCTTTCTCATTCCGCAGTCCATGGTGGATTTACTCCAGTTGTTTACTGATGGCTCAAAAACAGGGAACAGTGTGGGTGCGTGTGCTGTCTTTCCTGACTGCAACCTCTCCCATACCCTCCCCCCCTCATGCTTCAATTTTTACTAGTAATGAAATCGCTGACAGAGAGGCCAAAATGGCCACCTCCTCTTTTCGGAGTTGTTCCCAGGTATCTCCCCGATAGCATTCGAAAGGCTAACCTTCCCCCACAACCGATTATTTTCGCCTGCTCTCCGACAAGGTTTTCGATCTCATTGCAAGGAGCATGCCTCCGCCGGAAAGCGGGAAGCGGACCTTAGACTATGAAAACCGACCCTCCCTGAGTGGTCTTCCTCTCCAACGAAA